>ML380800.1:7125-64384 GCA_005239525.1 Nicotiana knightiana | reverse complement strand
TGACTTGGTCAGCCGATCCACAATCACCCAAATAGCATCGAACTTTTTCAAAGTCCGAGGAAGTCCAACCACAAAGTCCATGGTGATCCGCTCCCACTTCCACTCTGGAAGCTCAATCTGCTGAAGTAACCCTCCTGGCCTCTGATGCTCATATTTGACTTGCTGACAGTTGAGAGACATGGCCATAAACTCCACTATATCCTTTTTCATCCTTCTCCACCAATAGTGCTGTCTCAGATCCTAGTACATCTTCGCGGTACCCGGATGAATGGAATACCTCGAGCTATAGGACTCCTCAAGAATCAACTCCCGAAGCCCATCCACATCGGGCACACAGATCCCACCCTGCATCCTTATCACACCGTTATCTCCTATAGTCACATCCCTGGCGTCACCTCACCGAACCCTGTCCTGAAGAACCAGAAGGTGGGGATCATCATACTGGCGCTCTCGAATGCGGTCCTAAAGAAAAGACCGAGCCACCACACAAGCTAAAACCTTGCAAGGCTCTGAAAGATTCAACCTCACAAACTTACTGGCTAAGGACTGAATATCTAAGGCTAAGGACCTCTCAACTGCTGAAAGGTATTCCAAACTCCCAAAATTATCCGTCCGACGACTCAAAGCGCCGGCCACCACATTGGCCTTCCCCGGATGGTATAGTATAGTGATGTCATAGTCCTTTAGTAACTCCAACCATCTCCGCTGGCGCAAATTGAGGTCCTTCTGCCTGAACAAGTGCTACAAACTCCGGTGATCTGTAAAAATCTCACATGGAACACCGTACAAATAATGACGCCAGATCTTCAGGGCGTGAACAATAGCTGCTAACTCGAGGTCATGAACCGGATAATTCTTCTCATGCACCTTCAACTGTCTGAACGCATAGGCAATCACCCTACCGTCCTGCATCAATACTGCTCCAAGGCTAATCCTCGAGGCATCACAGTAGACAGTGTAGGACCCCAAACTTGTAGGAAACACTAATACTGGGGCGGAAGTCAAAGCTGTCTTGAGCTTCTGAAAGCTCTCCTCACACTCCTTGGTCCACCTGAACGGAGCACCTTTCTGGGCCAGTCTAGTCATAGGTGTTGCAATAGATGAAAACCACTCTACAAAGCGACGGTAATACCCTGCTAGACCAAGGAAACTGCGGATATCCATAGCTGATGATGGTCTAGGCCAACCCTGCACCACCTCCACGTTCTTCGGATCAACTTTGATCCCATCCAAAGACACTATGTGGCCCAAGAATGCCACTGAATCAAGCCAGAACTCACACTTAGACAATTTTTCATGCAATCTCTTCTCCCTCAAAGTCTGAAGCACAGTCCTCAAGTGCTGCTCATGATCTTCCCGTGATCGGGAATACACCAGAATGTCGTCAATAAACACAATGACAAAGGAATCAAGATAAGTCTGGAACACACTGTGCATCAAGTGCATAAAAGATGCTGGGGCATTTGTTAGCCCAAATGACATAACAAGAAACTCATAATGGCCATATATGGTCCTGAAGGCAGTCTTTGGGATATCCGGCTCCCGAATCTTCAACTGATGATAGCTAGAACGCAAGTCAATCTTGGAGAATACTCTGGAACACTGTAGTTGGTCGAATAAATCATTAATACGAGTCAAAGGATACCTGTTCTTCATGGTGACCTTGTTCAACTACCAATAATCAATACACATACGCATAGAATCATCCTTTTTCTTCACAAATAATGCCGGAGCACCCCAAGGTGATACACTGGGTCTGACGAAACCCTTATCAAGAAACTCCTGTAACTGCTCCTTCAACTCAGGAGGGGCCATACGGTAAGGAGGGATAGAAATGGGTTGAGTGCCCGGCAACAAATCAATATCGAAATCAATATCTCTGTAGGTCATCATACCCGGAAGATCAGCTGGGAATACATCAAGAAAGTCCCTCACTACTGGGACTGACTCAACTGGAGGGGTATCAACACTAACATCTCTCACATAGGCCAAGTACGCATCACACCCCTTCTCAACCATCCGCTGAGCCTTAAGAGATGAAATGACCCTGCGAGGAGTATACTCTAAGGTACCTCTCCACTCTAATCTCGGCAAGCCTGGCATAGCCAGCGTCACGGTCTTAGCGTGACAATCAAGAACAGCATAATGGGGAGACAACCAGTCCATGCCCAAGATAACATCGAAGTCTACCATGCTGAGTAATAATAAATCAGACCTGGTCTCAAAACCACTAAGAGAAATCAAACATGACCGATACGCGGTCCACAACTAGAGAGTCTCCCACAGGAGTAGATACATAAACAGGGGAACTCAAAGAATCCCGAGATATCCCCAAATGTGGAGCAAAATAAGAGGACATATATGAATACGTAGAACCTACATCAAATAATACTGATGCATCCCTATGGTAGAGCGGGACAATACCTGTGATGACTGAGTCTGAAGAAGCGGCCTCGAAACGGGGTGGAAGGGCATAGTACCTGGCCTGGCCTCCCCCTCTAGGGTGACCTCTACCTCCCCGACCCCCACCTTGAGCTGACTGAGAAGGTGGAGTGGCAGCTGGGGCTAGAAGAATAGCAGGAGGACCCAGCGGAGCACGTGGAGGCTGATAAGACTGTGGAGGTGCACCCCTTCTGGCCCTGGGGAAATCTCATGTCACTACACTCAAAACAACCCCTCGGAGAACGCTGCCGCTGAGACTGAATAGGAGTTATCCTGCTGGGCTGGCCGTAAATAGCACCTTGAGCTGGAGGCACATTGGATACTGGCAGTGCAAAATAGAACTCCTGAGGTCTAGGAGGAGGAAGGGCTGAATGAACAGGGCGACCCACAAAGCCCCTACCGTAACGTGCTGCCTGTGCACGAGCTCCTGAAAAATGGCCAGACTCTCGAGACCTCTTGGGCTCTCTCTCCTCTCTGTCCCGGGGGAACATGCCCTCTACTCTTCTAGTAATACTCACTGTCTGTTGGTAAGTGATATACATCTCCAACTCTCTGGCCATACTGGTCCGGATACTAGGATGGAGTCCCTCAATGAAGCGGCAAACTCGCTCTCTGACTGTGGCAACCAAGGCTGGTGCATGCTGATCTAACTCACTAAAATAGACTGCATATTCCGACACAGTCATAGTACCCTGGAGCAACTACTCGAACTCTGCGCGTCAAGTATCCTTGTGGCTCTGAGGGACATACTCTCGCAAAAACATCTCTGAAAACTGAGTCCAAGTGAGTGAGGATTCCTCGTCCATACTACTCATCATAGGCCCGCCACCATTGATATGTCGCTCCCCTCAGCTGGAAAGCGGTGAAAGAAACCCCACTGGTCTCCACAATGCCCATAGTGCGGAGAATACGATGACACTCCTCAAGAAATCCCAGGGCTTCATTTGAAGCTAGTCCGCTGAAAGTTGGTGGGTGGTACTTCTTGTACCTCTGAAGTCTTAGCTGCTCTGCCTCAGAAGCATCTACCCTAGTCCCATGCTATACCGGAGCCACTGGGGGCATGGGAATATACTCCGGGACCTGATCAACCTGGCCCCTCTGCTCAGGAGTGCAGGCTACGGGAGTATGTGCCCATCCCCTGACCTAAGATGTAGCGGGAGCTATCATAAGTAGTCCAGCCTGAGCTAGAGTTCTGAACATGCTCATGAACTGAGCGAAAGTTTCCTATAAGGCTGGAGCAGCAATAGGGACCTCCTGTGCCGGCTCTCTAGTTGGAGCTGTTGTGGGCTCCTCTGTCGCTGCTCTCGCCGGTGCTCGGGCTGCATCGCATGGTCGTCTACTACCTCGACCCCGGCCTCTGGAGGCTCTGGTAAAGGGCTCGGGTGCCTGGTCATCGATCCTCCCAGTACGGGTCCTCACCATATGTGGGAAAGAATAGAATACAATTTTTAGAATTTTTTATGTCAATAACTCGCATGACAAGGAATCAAAGAAATATGATTGTTCTTAACAGTTACATAGCCTCCCGAAGATAGATATGAACATCTCCGCACCGACCCGCGAGACTCTAATAAACTGACTTGTGACTGCTATGAACCTAGACGCTCTGATACCAACTTGTCACGACCCGATTTAGCCTCTAAAAGGCATCGTGATGGCACCTAGTCTCTACGACTAGGTAAGCCTAATTGCGGAAAAGATATTAAAATAGAAGCAATAAATAAAGACGAAATAAAGTAAATCTACAGATAAAACATCGCCACTTGGCTCGTACAAAATACAACTTCCCAAAAACCCGGAATATCACTTTAGTCATAAGCTCTGTCTCAAAATAGCTCTATACAACGCAAGGAATTTACATGAAAAATCTATCTAAATCTAGGGTGGAAGGTGACTCGAAGGACTCTACGAACGTGGCAGAATTACCTTTCGGTCTCCTCGAAGCAACCGCTCGGATCCCTCGCCACGAAACTGAGTGATGGTACCTGGACCTGAACACAAAAAACATGAACAGGAAAGGGCATGAGTATACCACAATTGGTACCCAGTAAGTGCCAAGCCTAACCTCAGTCAAGTAGTGATGAGGTCAGGTTAAGGCTCTACTGGATTTTTCATAAGTAAAACAGTGTAAAATAGTACAGAGGAATGTAAATTCTAAGGTAAGCATTAGAAACACATAAATCTGAGAAGTAAAACAGTGACTGGGAGCCCTTGGCTCAGACAAATATCACACGGTGGAATCTTACGGGATACGTCCCGTAGTTCCAAATGTAAAGATGCAGTACAGGGGGAAAGCTCCCGGAATACGTCCGTAGTCCCAATTTAAATATGCAGTACAGTGGGAAAGCTCCCAGAATACCTCCGTAGTCCCAATTTAAATATGCAGTACAGGGGGAAAACTCCCGGAATACGTCCTTAGTCCCAATTTAATTATGCAATGCGAATGAATGTCGGGTACGGTGTATTTAAATAGCTCAGGAAAAGAATCACAGACAAGAACAAGATCAAGACTAACTAACACGGTGCACATTATATCAAATAGGGAATTTAGGTAAAACAGGTAGGTATGTTTATTCCTAATCTAAACTACACAAGTAGCACATTAAACAGTGAAAAAAAGAGTAAATTGATTTATGGCATGTGAATTCCCAAGTTTGTATGATAATCTTTTCAGATTTGGTTTCATATTTATCAATCGTAGAGGTTCTTGTGATCTGACTTATTGTTTTGTTTGCACTCATTGGATATTTGATACTGATATGGTGGGATCAGGTTGCACGCCTCAACATTTGAAATAAGGGTGGATTGATATGGTGGTATAAGGGTGAATTTGTACTGATATGGTGGGATCGGATTGCACGCCACAACAGGTGGAATAAGGGTGGATTGATACGGTGAGGGTGAATTGTGATACTAATTTTGTTATATGGCGGGATTGGGTTGTGCACCACTACATATATTTATTTATGATTTTTGATATTGTTACAGTGGAATAAGGAAGAATTGTGTTTTACGGTGGGATCGAGTTGCGGGCTACAAAAATTTATGTGTTTCTATTTCCTTGAGCTGTACTAGTTTTCGGTATTTTTCATACCGAAACTTTAAGGATTGGTAATTCTGATCGTTTTTGGTTTTTCTTTGAGGATTTAGCTATTTTCTTCAGTTAATTGTCTTATTTTGTTCCATATTTTCTCCTCCTATCTTTATTATATATTGCATACATGTTATAGTGTAGATGGCCTACCTTTGTCTCTTCACTACTTCGTGGAGGTTAGGCTCGGTACTTACAGAGTACATGGGGTCGGTTGTACTCATACTACACTCTGCACTTGTTGTGAAGATTTTGGAGTCGGCCCCAATGGTGGTTATTAGCATGTTCGGATTGGCTAGCTTTGTGAATACTTGAGGTACAATTGCTCAGCATCAGCAACTCCTAGAGTCCCCTTTTCTTTTTATTTAGTTGTGCACTTCCCCTCAAATATCTTTATGTTTTATTCAGATCTTTATTTGTACTATTCTAGCAGCTCATGCACTTGTGACAATGGTCCGGGGTTGTATTAGATATTTCATTTGTTATGGCTTCCGCATTTTTACTTTGGATTATTGTAGTTATTTTAGTTTATTTCTTATCATTTAATTTGAACTGTTGAAATTGGATAAATTGGTCTAACGTTGGCTTGCCTAGAAAGTGAAATGTTAGGCGCCATCACGGTCCCGATGGTGGGAATTCCGGGTCGTGACAAGTTGGTATTAGAGAACTAGGACACATGGGTCTCACGAGTCAGGAGCAAGCTTAGTAGAGTCTGGAGGATCGGTACGGAGACATATGCACTTGTCTTCCAAAGGGTATTGAGTTTAGGAACAATTTCACTTCTATTCTTCTCTGTCGTGCGATTTTATTCTATCATTGACAGTTGAACTCTTCTATTCTTATTTCCACGCAGATGGCGAGAACACATACTACATCCTCAACTAGTTAGCAGTTGGAGCCCTCAATGGCAGATTCTATGAGGGGCAGAGGTTGTGGCCGAGGTTACGCTAGAGGCTGAGGCAGAGGCAGAGCTCAACCTAGAGCTCGAGCAGTGGAGCTTCAGGTAGATTTTGATGAGGAGGTTCCAGCTCAGACTGTACCTGTTGGACCAGATCAGGTCCCCTAGGGGTTCATCACCACCCTAGTGCTTCAGGACGCTCTGGTCCGTTTGGTGAGCCTTATAGAGAGTCTGGCCTAGACCGGTACATTTCCTATGGCACCAGCCGTCTCTCAGGTTGGGGGAGGAGCACAGACTCCAACTACTAACACTCCAGAGCAGATGGCTCCCTAGTATCACACTCCAGCAGCCTGCTAGTTTGGGTAGTTCAGCCAGTTGTTGCGGCACAGGCCAGTGATGGACCCGCCATGTCTTCTTAGGCTTTATTGAGATTGGACAAGTTTACTAATCTCTTTATAGTTTACTTCAGTGGTACATCTTCTGAGGACCCACAAGATTATCTTGACTGCTTTCATGAGGTGCTGCGGAACATGGGTATAGTTGAGACCAATGAGGTCAATTTTGTTGTATTTCAGATAAGGGGTTCTATCAAAAGGTGGTGCATAGTTTATATGTTGACCAGAAATCTGGGTTGCCTGATCTTACATGGGATCATTTATCTCAGTTATTTCTAGAGAAGTTCTTCCTATCACACTGAGGGAGGATTACCGCAGGCAGTTTGAGCGTCTCACGCAAGGCAATATGTCAGTCACTCAGTATGAGATCCATTTTGTGGATCTAGAATGACATGCTCTTCTTCTTCTCACTACTAAGAGAGAGGGTGAGGAGTTTTATTGATGAACTCACTCACCCTATCAAGCTACATATTGCTAAGGAGACCAGGGATGAAATTTCTTTTCAGACGGCTGATAATGTTGCCAGGCGGATCGAGATGGTTCTTTCACAGGAGAGAGGATAGGGATCTGATAAGAGGCCTCGTCTTTCCGGTGGTTTCTGTAGTTCCTCAACTGGAGGCAGAGGTACTTTTGGTAGGGCCATCCTCCAAGGACATTTCAGGCAGCGCTTCAGGCATCCCATAATACTTCAGGGGGTTGTGGTCCTTATGTGCCTTATTCTGGGCAACCAGCCTATAGTGCACCATCAGCTCCTATCAGTGCGCCTCTGATTTAGAGTTATCACAGTGATTATCCGGCCCACTCGGTTTAGCCTCAGTTTTTGCAGCCACAGCAGCAGGACGGATGTTTTGATTGTTGTTGTTTTGGGCATATCAGGAGGACTTGTCCCAGATTATTAGGCGGCATGCCACAACAGAGTTCCCATACCATGATTCCAGCACCGGTTGCACCACCGCCCGCTTAGCTATCTAGAGTCAGGGCTAAGGCAGCCAAAGGTGGAGGTCAGGCCATTAGAGGTGGAGGTCAGGCTGCTAAAGGTGGGGTCCAGCCGTAAGAGCCCGTCTTAGAGATGTAGTTCAGATGGTGGGGTCCAACACCGATGTTATGCTTTCCCATCCAGGCCTGAGTCTGAGTCATCTGACATTGTTATCATAGGTATTGTTCTAGTTTGCTATAGAGATGCTTTAGTTTTATTTGATCGGGGCTCTACTTATTCCTACGTGTCATCCTATGTTGCTTCATATCTGGTTGTGCCATGTTATTCTTTGAGTGCTCCTATGATGTGTCCACACCAGCGGGAGATTCTATTGTTGTAGATCGTGTCTATCGTTTGTGTGTGGTTACTATTGAGAATACTAGCCTAGATCTCCTACTTCTCGGTATGGTATATTTTGATGTCATCTTGGGTATGGATTGGCAATTACCTTATCATTCTATATTGGATTGTCACACCAAGTCGGTGACCTTAGCCTTGCCGGGGTTTCCTCAATTAAGGTGGAGGGGGACTCCTGGCCATTCTACCAATAGGTTTATCTCTTATGTGAAGGCTCGACATATGGTCGAGAAGAGGTGTCTAGCTTATTTGGCTTATGTCCGTGATTCTAGTGCAGAGGTTCCTTACATGGATTCAGTTACAGTTGTTCGTGAGTTTATAGAGGTGTTTCCTACAGATCTGTCAGGGAAACCACCCGACAGGGATATTGACTTCTGTATTGATTTGGCTCCGGGAACTCAGCTCATTTCTATTCTGCCATACCGTATGGCCCTAACAAAGGTGATATAATTGAAGTAGCAGTTTCAAGATTTACTTGATAATGACTTCATTAGACCTAGTGTCTCGTCCTAGGGTGCACTTGTGTTGTTGAAAAAGTATAGGTCGATGAGGATGTGCATAGATTATCGGCAGTTGAACAAAGTCACCATCAAGAACAAGTATCCATTACCAAGGATTGATGACTTATTTGATCAGCTTCAGGGTGCCAAGGTGTTTTCAAAGATTTATTTGAGGTCTAGCTACCATCTGTTGAGGATTAGGGCATCTGATATCCCTAAGACAGCTTTTCGGACTCGATATGGGCACTATGAGTTTCTAGTGATATCATTTGAACTGGCGAATGGCCCAGCATCATTTATGGATTTTATGAACCGGGTGTTCAAACCTATTTGGATTCTTTTATGATTGTGTTTATTGATGTTATGTTGATCTGCTCCCGCAGTCAAGACTAGCACGAGCAGCATCTTCGAATTGTACTTCAGGCTTTGAGAGACAGCTAGTTATATGCCAAGTTTTCAAAGTGTGAGTTTTATTTGGACTCGGTCACTTTCTTGGGGCACGTAGTATCGGCAAAGGGCATAAAGGTGGATCCTAAGAATAATGAGGCAGTTCACAACTGGTCTAGACCCACTTCAGCCACGGAGATCCGAAGTTTCTTGGGTTTGACGAGATATTACTGTCGGTTTGTTGAGGGGTTTTCATCTATAGTAGCCCCATTTACCAGGTTGACCTAGAAGGATGCCCCGTTCAGATGGTTAGACGAGTGTGAGGCGAGCTTTCAGAAGCTCAAGACTGCTTTGACTACGATTCTAGTGTTGGTGTTTCCCACAAGTTCAAGATCTTATACGATGTATTGTGATACATCTCGTATTGGGATCGGTGCACTATTGATGCAGGAAGGCAGGGTGATCACATATGCATCACGACAGTTGAAGGTTCAGGAGAACAATTACCCTATTCACGACCTAGAGTTGGCAGCCATTGTTCATGCACTGAAGATTTGGAGGCATTACCTTTACGATGTGTCGTGCGAGGTATTAACGTATCATAGCTTCTAGTATTTGTTCAAGCAAAAGGATCTCAATTTGAGGCAGAGAAGGTGGTTGGAGCTATTAAAAGTGGTGGCCGATGCCTTGAGTAGAAATTCAGTGAGTATGGGCAGCCTTGCATACATTCCAGTTGGTGAGAGACCTCTTATAGCAGATGTTCAGGATTTGTCCAATCAGTTCGTGAGAGTGGATCTTTAAGAGCCCAATCATGTTCTAGCTTGCATAGTCGCTCGGTCTTCCTTGTATGAGCACATCAGAGAATGACAGTATGGTGACCCCCTTTCCTTGTCCTTAGGGACACAATGCGACACGGTGGTGCCAAGAAGGTCACTGTTGGAGATGATGGGGTTTTGAAGATGCAGGGTCGTATTTGTGTGCCTAATGTAGATGGGCTTCGTGAGTTGATTCTCGAGGAGGCCCATAGTTCCCTATGTTCCATTCATCCTGGTGTCGCCAAGATATATCAGGACTTGCGGCAGCCTTATTAGTGGAGAAGGATGAAGAAGGGTATAGTGGCATATGAGGCTCGATGTCTAAACTGTCAGTAAGTAAAGTGTGAGAATCAGTGATCTGGTGGTTTGCTTCAGAAGTTAGAGATTTCTCAGTGGAAGTGGGAGCGTATCACTATGGATTTTGTTGTTGGACTACGACGGACTGAGAGGATATTTGTTGCGGTATGGGTTATTGTGAACAGGCTCACCAAGTCAGTGCATTTCATTCCTGTGAAAGTTACCTATTCTTCAAAGCGATTGGCTGAGATCTACGTCTGCAAGACCGTCCGTCTTCACGGTGTGCCAGTGTTTATCATTTCTGATCGAGGTATGTAGTTCACCTCGCACTTCTAGAGGGAAGTACAGTATGAGTTGGGCACGCAAGTCAAGTTGAGCACAACATTTCATCTTCAGACTGATGGATAGCGCAAGCGCACTATTCAGATATTGGAGGATATGCTCCACCCTTGTGTTATGGATATCGGGGGTTCTTGGGATATGTTCTTTCCACTTGCGGATTTTTCCTACAATAACAGCTACTATGCGAGCATTCAGATGGCTCCGTATGAGGCATTATACGGGATACATTATCGTTTGCCAGTTGGGTGGTTCAAGCTGGGGGAGGCTCGGTTGTTGGGTACCGATATGGTACAGGATGCCTTGGATAAGGTCAAGATTATTCAAGATTGAATTTGCACAACTCATTCCATGCAGAAGATTTATGCCGACCGTAGAGTTTGTGATGTTACATTCATGGTCGGAGAGAGGGTGTTGCTCCGGGTTTCACCCATGAAGGGTGTGATGAGGTTCGGAAAGAACGGAAAGCTGATCCTAGGTATATTGGACCCTTTGAGGTTCTTCAGAGAGTGGGTGAGGTGGACTACAAGCTCGCATTGCCACCTAGTTTATCAGCATTCCATCTAGTTTTCCACGTGTCCATGCTCCGCAAGTATCATGGTGATCCGTCGCATATGTCAGATTTCAGCTCAGTCTAGTTGGACAAGGATTTGACTTATGAGGAGGAGTCGGTGGCTATTCTAGCCCGGTAGGTTCGACAGTTGAGGTCTAAGAGTTATCCTTCATCTCGAGTGTAGTGGAGAGGTCAGCCAGTCGAGGCATCTATTTGGGAGTCCGAGGCGGACATGCGGAGTAGATATCCACACCTTTTCACCAGTCCAGGTACTTTTCTACGTCCGTTCGAGGCCAAACGGTTGTTTTAGAGGTGGAGAAAGTGATGAAACGATAGGTCATCTATAGTTTTAAACCTTAACTCTGTGATTCGAAGCCTCCAATACCTCATTTTATCCTTCCTTGATTTGCGTATACAGTCTGGGGCTTTTTCCAGAAGGCTTTTTTTGTTAAAATGGATAAACTATGAGCTGACGGTCAATGTTTTGAGCAAACGGACCCCGATCCGTATTTTAACGGTCTCGATGGGTCCAAATCGTGATTTGGACCTGGGCGTGTGCCCAGAAAATAAATCCGAGGTCCCTTTGAGTTATCGTTTTTTGTCAAAAATTTGAAGTTTAAAGGTTGAATGAATTTAAAGGTTTGACCAATATTTGACTTTGTTAATACCGAGTCCGTATTTTTGTTCTGCAACTCGGTATAGGTCCATTAGTATATTTATTACTTGTCTACAAAATTTGGTGAGAAACATAATTGGTTTGCCGTGATTCAGACATCAGGTTGTTAAAATAGAAGTTCTAAAGTTTTCTTAAAAATTCCACTTGATTTGGTGTCTGATTCGTAGTTCTAGGTATAATTTTGGTATTTTGATTGCAAGGGCGAGTTCGTATGAGGTTCTTGGACTTTTGTGCATATTTGGTTTGGATCCCCGAGGGTTCAGGTGAGTTTTGGATAGGCTGCAGATGGTTTAAACTTAGAAAATTTCTGGTTTCTTGAGCTTCTCCTATATATGGTGTCATGTGCTTCGCGATCACGAAGCATTTCTCACGATTTCAAAGGGGAGTTTGGGACATGGGAGATTTTCTTCATCACGAATGCGATAGTTTTTTCGCTAAGGCGGAATGTTGGGGGTTTTACCTTTCGTGAATGCGACCATTAGGACAGTCTTACTTTTTTCATTCCTATCGTGCGAGTTCATTGATCTCACAGTTTGAGTTTTACCATTCTATTTTCTTACAGATAGTAAGGATACGAGCTGAAGTTAATGATGACGCTGCTCCCGGAGCAGGTAATGCTAGAGGTAGAGGTAGAGGCCGAAGAGAAGCACGGGTCGCAGCTAGGGAACCTACCAAAGCGGTAGTTTAGGAGCCGCCAGCAGCTCCGGTTGGGGGACAGGTACCGGAGGCGCCTGCAGTTACCCCGGGGCTTCAAGAGACCTTAGCACAAGTTCATGAGCATGTTTGGTACATTGTCTCAGACGGAGTAGATTCCAGTTGCACCAGCTACTTCACTGATCAGGGGAGGGACTCAGACTCCCGTTGCCCACACTCTAGAGCAGCGAGTCCACATTGGTCAAGTTCCAGGTGTCATAACGACACAGCCTGTGGTCCCAGTTCAGCCCATGGTTAGGGTAGCAACATCTGAGGAAGAACAACTTAGACTTGCAAGGTTCAAGAAGTATAACCCTCCTACTTTCAGTGGTTTCGCTTCAGAGGGTGCACAAGGCTTTATAGAGGAGTTCCATCGCATTCTCCGCACTATGGGTATTATTGAGATGAGTGGGTTGATTTTACTATGTTCCAGCTTAGAGTAGAGGCTTATCAGTGTTGGCGGACATATGAGTTGGGTAGCCAGCTGATGTAACTTCACTTTCATGGGCTCAGTTTTCAGAGATGTTCCTGAGAAAGTTTGTTCCTCAGTCCCATCGGGATGCATGGCGCGCGGAGTTTGAGCAGTTGCGCTAGGGCACTATGTCAATATTGGCTAGACATGCACCTTCTTTTGTCGCTATAGTTAGGGAGTGAGTTTGTAGGTTCATTGAGGGGATCATGCATGATATTCGATTCAACACGACTCGAGAGTTGGAGTCAGATGATTCATTTCAGCAGGTGGTAGAGATCGTTTGCCGATTGGAGGGCATGTGGGACCAGGTGAGAGAGGACACACGGGGCCAGGAGAGAGAGGGAAGGAAAGGTCAGGAGAGAGAGGACAGGGAGGCTAGGAGGCCTCGGAGACCGGAGAGATCTGCTAGTTCTTATTTTTGGGGCAGGGTACGACATGGTAGAGGTTTTGCGGGACAGCCAGTTCAGTTTGCACTTCAGGTTTCTCATGGTGTTTCGGGTACTCATGAGTTTCAGAGTACCCGTACCCCACAGTTCCCATAGCCACGTCAGCATAGAGGTTGCTTCCAGTATGGAGATACCAGCCACAAGGTGAGAGATTATCCTAGACTCCGTATAGATGTGCCACATTGGCGTGTTCAGGCGAGTACAGGGCGCCCAAGAGAGGGAGGCCTGACCCGTTGATATGTTTCATATAGTAGGTCTGAGACTCCTGCACCAAATGATGTCATATAGGTATGGGCTCAATTTGTATAGAGAAGCATGATTTGTATTTTGTTTCGGTTCTGCTTATCGGGGTGAGTTCCCCTATTTGTTGCTCCACCTATGGATGATTTCATAATTTAGCACTCTGCTTATGTGTTTATCCTCGTTGGGAGATTCTATAATGCTAGCCCGTGTCCATCATTTTGTTTTTATTCATCATTGAGAGTTATGGGACTAGGAGTGAATCCATGTTGTCACGACCCAAATCCTAACCTATCATGATGGCGCCTATCTCCAACAGTCAGCTACGCGACAATATCACATTCTCCGCGTCCAACAACTCCTGGATCTAACACGAAGTGCAGAGTGTAGCGTGAGTACAACCAACTCAGTAAGTAACAATAATAAATAAGGAACTGAAAGATAGTGACAAGCTACACAGTTAAAATTCATTTTCAGTAGTCTCAATAAGGAAAGTAGATGTCCTTTCATCAAATCAGTTATGACAGCCAAAATTAAGTAAAAACCCGATAAAGGTACCTTTCAGAAGTTTTTCAAAAAAAAACAGAGATGTATGGACACTATGTGAAACAACAAAAATGTCATGTATAGCCTTTCAAGTCAACAATCACGCAGACCTCCTATTAAGTCCAACCTCACAATAAATCATTCCTCACAGTCACTCGGCACTTGCACTCAATAGGTACCTGCGCTAACTGGGGGTATGTACAGATTCCGGAAGGGCTCCTTCATCCCAAGCACAACATCAAGCCAATCATGGCATATATCAATGAAACATGTCGCGGCGTGCAACTCGATCCTATAACTATCCTCACAATCAGGTCCTCGGCCTAACTTAGCCATCAATCTTTCCACTCTCTCGGGCTCTCAGAAATCGGGAAAATCAGCTCAAACAACAATAATATGATGTATCAACAAAAATAATAGAGACTAAGATATGATATACAAATAAAAACTGAGACTGAGTAAAAATAACATTAAGCAGGTAATTTTATTGGTAACACGGCCTTTGTGGGTCCTAGCAGTACCAACACATAACCTAAACATGGTCTCTAACATGATTCACATTTAAATATCTATAACACATGAAAAGCATATAGCTAACAGCAAGTCTATTCGATTTTTCAGTTCACGGAATGGACCAAGTCTCAATTGCCACGGTGCACGCTCACACGCCTGTCACGTAGCATGTGTGTCACCTCCAAAACAATCATATAATACAAAATCCAGGGTTTTCTACCCTCAAGACAAGATTTAAAATTGTTACTTACCTCAATCCAAGCAAAACTCTACTCCAAAATGCCTTTATCTCTCAATCGGTCTCTAAACGTCCTGAATCTAGCCATAAGTAGTACAATACAATTCATATAGGCTAAAGGGATCAATTCCACAAGAATAATACTAAATTATAGCCAAAAATCTGAAATCGACTCAAACTCGGCCTCGAGCCCACGTCTCAAAATCCGACAAAAGTCACAAAACCCCAAAGCACATTCACTCACGAGTCTAACCATACCAAATTTACTCAAATTCGATAAAAAATCCCATTCAAAACCCCAAAAGTCCAACTCAAGAACTCTTCTGCATTTTCCCCAATTTTCCGCTAGGGGTGGGCATTCAGTTCGGTTCAATTTTGTAGAAGTTCGGTCCGATTTATTCAGTTTTCGGTTTGTGATTTTAATAACGAAAACTGAATCATAATAACTTCTGTTTGGTTTATTCATGTTCGGTTCGATTTGATCGGTTCGGTTTTTCGGTTTCAAGCCATGGTAAAAATAGTACGACACACAAAAATAGATTACTTATTGAAGCTAAAGTGCGACATCATTTCAGAATCATTTTCCAAGATTATACCAAGTGACGGAAGCTATGTTGATGAATAAAAAATAAAAAAACAAAAACGACTTTGCTCTAGTAGTAATACTTAGTGCATCAATAATCAAAACCTTTTGGTTCAATATAGACAAAACTTACCCAACGAATTTCTTCTGGTTTATACGTAGACTTTCACTTGAGAGTCTCTTCCAGCATTTTCTTTGCCTTGTCAAGTTTCCAATTTCATGCTTCTAAGTATCGCCTCAGGCACGCATTGGTGCAGAATTGTAAGCTACATCCACATAGAGGTCCACGAGCATCTCTTAACTCGCTAACCTGTTCTGACTAAGAAAATTAGTTCCTATTCTATAATTCCAGAGTACTAACTACGTCATTACTAATTCAGCTAGTAATTTTAGGTTAATCTTCCTATTTTGGTCTTTAAGGCTAAGAAAGAGTAACACAATAAGGGACTAACAAAAACTGGTAAAAAAATTGATTTTTCGGTTTAACAAAAAATTGAACCATTAAAATTGACCACCGAACCAAACAACAAACTTTTAAAACTATAAACCGCAAACCAATCGAATAAACTGAAAAACCGAAACCGAATAAACCAAAATTTTCGGTTCAACCAGTTTTTCGGTTCAATCGATATTATGCCCGCCCCTATTTTCCACCCCAAATCACAAATTAGATGATGAAATTAAAGGCATAATCACGGAATTTATCCAAAACCAAGTAAGAACCACTTACCCCAATCAACTCCTTGAAAATCCCTTCAAGAATCGCCCAAATCCGAGGTCTCTAGCTCAAAATATGAAAAATGGGTTCAAACCCTCATTCTTGAAATTTAACACCGCTGTGCAGATATTCCTTCATCCCGAACGCGGCCTTTCCCTCGTGTTCGCTTAGCACAAATAATTCTGCCGCCCAAAACCTTCTTCGCAAATGTGTCCAACCAACCGCGAATTGTGTGCTTCGTTGCCTCTCACTTTGCGAACGCGACTACCGTCCCACGAACGCATAGGCCAAAAGGCTGGGGTCCCCAGCTTCCTCAACTCCTCCTCGCGAACGCGACACCTCTCCAGCGTTCGTGATGTGCACACAGTCCATACATTCGCGTTCGTGTACTCTTCTTCGCGAATGCAAAGAACAAAACCTTCCCAGCTCACAGACACCCTTCGCAAACACGTAAGAGGAAACAAAGAAAGAACACCAGTAGTTATCAACCAACAACCTAGGTCCAAAAATGATCTGTTAACTACTTGAAACTCACCCAAGGCCCACGGGACCTCAACCAAACATACCATCAAGTCCCAAAACCTCATACGAACTTAGTCGAACTCTCAAATCACCTCAAACAATATCGAAAACACGAATTACACGTGAATTATAGTCTAATGAACTTTGAAATTTCCAAATTCTAGAAACAATGCCGAAACCTATCAAATCACGTCTGATTGAACTTAAATTTTGCATACAAGTCATAAATGACACCACGAACCTACTCCAACTTCCAGAAATTCAATCCGACCCCGATATCATAAAGTCCACCCCGATCAAACTCTCCAAAATTCTAACTTTCGCCAAACTTAATTCTACTACGGACCTCCAAATCACAATCCTTACATACTCTGTCCAAAATCACTTAACAGAGCTAACGGAACCATCAAAATTCAAATCTAAGATCGTTTAGACATAAGTCGACATCCGGTCAACTTTTCCAATTTAAGCTTTCAATTAAGAGACTAAGTGTCTCAATTCACTCTGAAAACTCTCCAGACTCGAACCTACCAATGCGATAAGTCATACAATAGTTGCAGTACGCAAAAGGAGCAGAAAATGGGGGAACAGGGCTACAGCTCTCAAAACGACCGGCCGGGTCCTTACATCCTCCCCCTTTCAAACATTTGTTCTTCCTCAAATGGGTCTAGAAACATACCTGGAGTGTCAAATAGGTTTCGATATGTGCTCCGCATCTCTCACTCGGTCTCCCAAGTAGCCTCCTCAACTGGCTGACCTCTCCATTGCACCTTCACTGAAGCTATATCCTTAGATCTCAATTTCCGAACCTACCGACCCAGAATAGCCACCGGGTCCACATCATAAATCAAATCACCATCCAACTAAACCATGCTGAAATCCAAAACATGAGGCGGGTAGCCAACATATTTTCTAAGAATAGAAACATGAAATACTGGATGCACACTCGACAAGCTACGTGTCAAGGAAAGCTTGTAAGCCACCTCCCCAGTCCTCTGAAGTACCTCAAACGGTCCAATGATTCGGGGGCTCAACTTGCCCTTCTTCCTGAACCGCATAACACCCTTCATGGGTGAAACCTTCTCCCCATCCATGTAAGACACATCATAGACCTTCATGTCACTTCTGCCTAGATTGCGCCAGGGGAAGCCGCTCATGAATCAATTTAACCTTGTCCAATGCATCTTGGACCAAGTATGTACCCAAAACCCTAGCCTCACCGGACTCAAACCAACCCACTGGAGATCTACACCGCCTCCCATAAAAATCCTTATACGGGGCCATCTGGATGCTCGACTGATAACTGTTGTTCTAAGCAAACTCTGCGAGTGGCAGAAACTGGTCCTATGAACCCCAAAAATCAATGACACATGTACCTAGCATATCCTCTAATATCTGAATAGTGCGCTCGGACTGCCCGTCCATCTGAGGGTGAAATGGTGTACTCAACTCCACCTAAGCTCCCAACTCTCGCTGCACGGCTCTCTAAAATTGTGATGTGAACTACGTGCCTCTATCTGAAATGATGAAAATTGGCACACCGTGAAGGCAAACAATCTCTCTGATGTAAGTCTCAACCAGCCGCTCTGAATAAGAAGTAGTACAAACTAGAATGAAGTGCACGGACATGGTCAGCCTATCCACATTCAGCCAAATAACATCAAACCTCCTCGAAGCCCGTGGGAGCCCAAATACGAAATCCATGGTGATCTACTCCCAATTCCACTCCGGAATCTCTATCTTTTAAAGTAAGTCACTCGGTCTCTGATGATAAAACTTCACCTGTTGAAAATTAGGGCACCGAGCTACAAACCCCACTATATCCTTCTTCATCCTCCTCCACCAATAGTGCTAACCCAAGTACTGATACATCTTTGCAGCACCCGAATGAATTGAATACCACGAACTTTGGGCCTCCTCAAGAATCAACTTACGTAGCCCATCCACATTGGGCATACAAATCTGAACCTGCATCCTTAATACCCCATCATCCCTAATAGTCACATCCTTGGCATCACCGTGCTGAACCTTGTCCTTAAGGACAAGAAAGTCAGGATCATCATACTGGCACTCTCTGATGCAATCGAATAAGGAAGACTGAGAAACCACACAAGCGAGAACCCGACTAGGCTCCGAAATATCCAATCTCACGAACCGCTTGGACAAAGCCTGAACATCAACTACAAGAGGTCTCTCTCCAATGGGAAGAAAAGCAAGACTACCCATACTCATTGCCTTCCTACTCAAGGCATCGGCCACCACATTGGCCTTCCTTGGATGATACAGAATAGTGATGTCATAGTCCTTTAGTATCTCCGACCATCTCCGCTGCCTCAAATTGAGATCCTTCTATTTGAACAAATGCTGAAGGCTCCGATGATATGTAAATACCTCATAAGACACACCATAGAGATAGTGCCTCCAAATATTCAACGCATGAACAATGGCAGCTAACTCTAAGTCATGAACATGGTAGTTCTTCTCATGGGGCTTCAATTGGCGCGAAGCATAAGCAATCACTTTACCCTCCTACATCAAAACACACCAAATACCGATCCGAAAAGAATCACAATACACTGTATAAGAACCAGAAGCTGATGATAGAACTAGAACTAGAGTTGTGGTCAAAGTAGTTTTGGGCTTCTGAAAGCTCTCCTCGCAACCATCCGACCACCTGAAAGGATCACCCTTTTGGGTCAATTTGGTCAAGGGCGATGCAATAGACAAAAATCCCTGCACGAAGCAATGATAATTACCAGCCAAGCCAAGAAAGCTATGAATCTTTATGGCTGAGGACGGTTTGGGCCAACTCTAAACCGCCTCTATCTTCTTCGGATCCACCTGAATACCCTCACTGGACACCACGTGCCCTAAGAACCCCACTGAACTGAGCCAAAACTCATACTTAGAGAACTTTGCATAAAGCTTCTCCTCCCTCAACTGCTGCAACACAATCCTCAGATGTTGGACATGCTCCTTGTGGCTACGAGAGTACACCAGGATATCATTAATGAATACAATAACGAACGAGTCAAGATAAGGCTGAAATACACTGTTCATCATATGCATGAAGGTTGCTGGGGGGTTGGTCAGCCCAAAAGACATCACAAGGAACTCATAATGGCCATAATGGGTCCTCAAAGCTGTCTTAAGAAAATTCGAGTCCCGAATCTTCAACTGGTGATACCCTGACCTCAAATCAATCTTAGAGAACACCCTTTCTCCCTGAAACTGGTCAAACATATCATCGATACGCGGAAAAGGATACTTATTCTTGATTGTGACTTTTTTCAACTGCCTATAATCAATGCACATTCCCATAGTACCGTCCTTCTTCTTCACAAATAGAACCGGGAATCCCAAGGTGACACGCTAGGCCGAATAAACCCCTTATCAAGGAGTTCCTGAAGCTGCTCCTTCAATTCCTTCAACTCAGCTAGTGCCATACGATATGGTGGAATAGAAATGGGCTGAGTGTCCGGCACTAAATCAATACCAAAGTCAATATCCCTATCATGCGGAAAGTCTGCAAGAAACACATCCGCGAAATCTCACACTACCGGAACAGAATCAATAGTAGGGGTCTCTACACTAACATCCCTCACAAAGGCCAAATAAGATAGACAACCCTTCTCAACCATCTGATGCGCCTTTAAGTATGAAATCACTCTACTGGGAACATAGTCTATAGATCCGCTCCACTAAACCCTCAGCAACCCCGGCATCCCCAATGTCACAATCTTAGCGTGACAATCTAGAAAAGCATGACATGGAGACAACCAATCCATACCCAAGATCACATCAAAATTGACCATACTAAGCAACAAGAGATCTACTCCAGTCTCCATACTCCCAATAGTTAACACACATGACCGATATACACGGTCCATAATAATAGTATTGCCCACCGACGTAGATACATGAACAGATGAAACTAGAGATTCACGGGGCATATCTATATAATAAGCAAAATACAAGGACATATATGAATAAGTGGAGCCAGGGTCAAATAATATAGAGGCATCCCTATGGAAAATTGAGACAATACATGTAATCACAACGTCAGAAGCAATAGAATCTGGTCCGGCGAGAAGAGTATAGAATCGAGCCTGGCCGCCACCTGATCGGCCTTCCCTTCTAGGGCGACATCTATCTGACTGGGCCCCACCCTGATCTTGGAGAGCGAGTGGTGTAGCAACTAGTACAGAAGACGTAGCCTAACTCCTCTACTGCGTTGGACCTCACGGACGACGGGGACACTACCTCCACACATGCCCAAACTCCCCGCACTCAAAATAACTCCCTGGTGCTGGTAGTAGGGACTGAAGGGGGCCCCGAGCACCGGGATAACTGGTAGAAGGACCTGGCATAGACGAGCCCTAGCCTGATGGAGCACGAGACAAACTCTGAGCACTGAGAGATGAGTGACCCGACTGATAAATGTGTGAACTATGGCCAGATGAAGCACCACGGTGAACTGGGCGATCATTTGAGCATGTCTGTAGGGAAGACCCCTGCCGTGGTAGAACTGACCCCCAAAAGGAATACTGTTGAATCCACCCTGTCCACGAGGCCTCTTGGACTCTCTCTCAACCCGCTCCTAGCTACGAACTATATCTATCTAACAAGTAATGTTGACAACCTCATCAAAATTATCACCAGACACACTCTCTCTAGTCATAAGCAATCGCAGTTGAAAAGTGAGGCCATCAATGAACCTCCTGATCCTCTCCCTATCTGTGTGAACCAACCAGACAGCATGACGGGCCAACTAAGAAAATCTCATATCATACTGCTTCATGAACATATCACCCTGAGGAAGCTGCTTGAACTATTTGTGTAGCTCATCTCTGCTGGACTAAGGCACGAACTTTTTCGGGAAGAGAACGGAGAACTCCTGCCATGTAAAGGGTGCTGCCTGAGTGGCCTATACCTCTCATAAGCCTCCCACCAACTGAAGGCACCCCCTAGAGAATTGAAAAGCAGTGAACGAGACCCCACTGGTCTCCAGAATACCTGGTGAATTGAGAATCCTCTAACACTTGTCCAAGAACTCCTGGGCATCCTCCGCCTCTATACCACTAAAATATGGAGGCAGGAGTTTCCCAAACCTCTCCAATCTTTCGCTACTCATCATCAGACATCACAAGAACCACATGGTTCTGAGTTGCTGCAATCGACTGGGCTAGTAGTTCCCCGGTGTCTGGAGTCCCTGTACCACCTGCTTTGGTGTGCGGGCGGCGGGAGTCTGAGAACCTCCCCCAGCCTGAGAAGTGGTTGTTTCGGTCTGAACAGAGACCGCCTGAGCAAGACTGGTGCACACAGTCAAAATCTGAGCTAAGGCCTCCTGAAGGCCTGGAATCACAATGGGCACGGGTGGTTCCTGAGCTGGTCCTAGAGGCTCATCCACAACTGGAACCTTCTACTGAATTAGGGCAACTGGTGGATCTGCAGGTGCTTCCCTAGCTGATGTGTGAGCTGCACCTCTACCTCTACCGGGACCTTGGCCTCTCGCTGCCCTGACTGGTGGTACAGGTGACTGTCCATCCTACCCCGTAGTACGTGTCCTCACCATCAATGAGAGAATAAAACAACAGAAGTTTAGTTACCAGAATCAACAGATTCGCACGACAAGAATTCAAGAATGTGAAGTTTCCTAAGGGTTCGACAGCTTCTCGAAGATAAGTACAGACATCTCCATATTGATCCGTATGAGTCTACTAAACCTGCTCATGACTCGTCAGACCTATGTAACCTACGCTCTAATACCAACTTATCATGAACCAAATCCTAACCTTCCGTAATAGCGCCTATCGATGGTGCTAGGCAAGCCGACATTTCCAAAGTACTTTCAATATTTAACAGAAAGAAAAATCAATATATTTAAAATAAGCATAGTTTTCATTAACCGAGGTAAAACCCAAAATACAAGTGCGGAAAAATAGCTCCCAATATCGGGGTGTCACTAAACCATGAGCATCTATACATAGTCCGTCTAGGAACGAAATGACTATAACAGTTTGTATCCAAATACAATGAAATACAGAATAAGGAAGGAGCAACAAGGACTACAAACGCCAAGCAACTACCTCGATATCTCCAATAGTCAGCTACGCAAAAATATCAACACTCTCCGCGTACAAGAACTCTTGGATCTGAACACGAAGTGCAGGGTGTAGCGTGAGTACAACCAACTCACTAAGTAACAATAATAAATAACCAACACACAGTTATAATTCATTTTCAGTAGTCTCAACAGGGAAAGTAGACGTGCTTTCATCAAATCAGTTATAATATCCAAATTTAAGTGAAAACTAGATAAAGGTATCTTTCAGAAGTTTTTCAAAAAAAAACAGTGATGTATGGCCACTATGTGCAACAACAAAAATTTCATGTACATCCTCTCAGGGAAACAATCACTCAATCTTCCCATTCACTCCAACCTCACAATCATTCATTCCTCACAACCACTCATTCCTCGTAGTCACTCAGCACTCGCACTCGGCTCTCGCACTCAGTAGGTACCTGTGCTCACTGAGGGTGTGTACAGACTTCGGATGGGCTCCTTCAGTCCAAGATCTATATCAAGACAATCATAGAATATATCAATAAAACATATTGTGGCGTGCAGCCCGATCCCATAAATATCCTCACAATCAAGCGCTCGGCCTCACTCAATCATCAATCTCTCCAGCCTCTTGGGCTCTCCAGACTGAGTACAAATAACATTTAGCAGGTACTTCAACCTGTATCACGGCATATGTGGGTCCCATCTGTACCAACACATAGCCTAAACATGGTCTGTAACATGATTCACAACCAACTATCTATCTATAACACATGAAGAGCATATAGCTAACAGCAAGTTTATTCGATTTTTGAGTTCACGAAATGGGACCAAGTCCCAATTCCCACGGTGCACACTCACACTCCCATCACCTAGCATGTGTTTCACCTCCAAAACAATCATATAATACAAAATCCGGGGTTTTATACCCTCATGGCCATATTTAAAACTATTACTTACCTTAATTCAAGAAAAACTCTACTCCAAAATACCTTTGCCCCTCAGATCGGTCTCCAAAGGTCCCGATCTAGCCAAAAGCAGTACAATACAATTTTTTTTTATCATTAAACTATCATTTCATTTATCAAAAAATTGATCTTTACATAGTAGGACCCTGCTGACCAGTTCGTTGTCTCTATTTAGACTACACTTGACTCCAACACCTCATAGTTGTCTCAACTATATAATTGTACTATACTACTATATGTATCACAGACTATACATGTATTCTACTATCATGAACATAAACAGAAAATACAAGTATAAGGCTAGCTAGGGGTATTTGTTCAAGGCTCTCATGTGCTTCTGCCAATTGCTGTGTAGATGGACTTTGATATGTATATATGTAGTTATCTCTCGACATATATGCTCTACTGAAGTGCTCCCACTTTGAAATTTGAGCATATTCATGTCTCTCCATAAACTGTACATCAGCATGTCAAACACTGCTACAATAATATTGTTAATTCCTTGCTTCTTCCTAGCATAATTAGCCACCCAGTGCAACTCCTCCTCCCAAGGTTGAATCTGTCTTTGAAATCTCAACCAGTTTAGTAATCTCTGCCATATAGTTTTTGTGTAGGAACATTCAAAGAATAAATGTTCAAATAACTCATCCTCCTGACCATAGAACACACATAATTGCCATACCTGTATGCCTATTTTCTGTAGTCGATCAACTGTTGGTAATCCCCCTTAGAATGGCCAGCCACAAGTTGAACTTGTGTCTAGGATGTATATGAGGATGTAGAATCAAACTTTTCCAATAAACCTTCTGACCCAGCGGAGTTTGCAATTTGTAAAGCTTCTTAATACTGAATTCACCACTTGTGTTCTGTAAAGATTCCAGTCTTTCATGTACATTACCTTATAAGCTTGGTAAATCCAGTATTAACTTCCTTTGTTCAATAATATTCCTTACAACCCAAGTTTCACTCTTAGGTATAGGCATGGTGTCAATGCTCATGTTCTTTATATAGTAAGAATGAACCCATATTATCCATAAACAGTCTTTCTTCTTAGTGATTTCCCATAGGTGCTTCACCATTGCAACTCTGTTCCAATTATAGAGATTTTCACATTCAAGCCTCCCATTGTTTGTGGTAAAAATAATTTGTCTCATGCTACCAAAGCTCTTCTAGATATATCAGCCTGACCTATCCACAGATAAGTTCTACATAGTGCCTCTATCATCTTGCTAATCTTCTTTGGCAGTAAAAAAAAAACTTGAGCCCAATAAGATTTCATCCCAATATCACTGACTTTATGAGCTGTAATCTTCCAGAATATGACAGTAATTTTGAGGTCCAGCAACTGATCCTTGCAGTTATCTTTTCTACTAGTGGCCAACACTGTTGGTTAGTTAGCTTTTTTGGAGCTAATGGCACCCCTAAGTATTTGAATGGCAAGCTGCCTTCATTATATCCCAATTCATGCAAGATAAGTTCTTTGATCCTCTCATTTATACATGCAAGGTAAACTGAGCTTTTATCTGGATTTTCTTGAAGACCTAAAGCTCTTGAGAATTTCAGAAATACATCCTGAAGTAATTTGATTGACTTCAAATTAGCTCTGCAGAACATCAAAAGATCATCAGCAAAGCATACATGAACCACTCCTAATCTTTTACATCTCGGATGAAAATGAAATTCCTTATTTAAAGCCAATTGACTGAATTCCCTTTTCAAATATTCCATGGCAATCACAGATAAGTAAGGAGACATAGGGTCCCCCTATCTTATCCCCCTTTTACCTTCAAATGGCTTTGGGAGTCCTACATTTAATTTCAAAGAGTAAGACACGGTTGTTAAGCACTCCATTATCCAGCCCACAAATCTGTATGGAAATCCCATATCAATCAGCATCTTCTTCAAGAAAAACCAATCCAAAGTATCATAGGCTTTCCTAAGATTAACTTTGAGAAAATAAAGGTTGATTGAGAATCTCCCACCAGATAGTTCATTACTTCCTTTAGCCTGCCTGTGATGACCTTTGTGATAATTTTGTAGATAGTTGTACAGCATGCTATTGGCCTAAAATCCTTAACCTGTGTAGGATTAGGGACTTTAGGAATCAGAGTGATAGCAGTGCTATTTATGGCCTTTAGGAGCTTTCCTGTGTTAAAGAACTCCAACACATCAGCAATCATATTTTTTTTATCTTCTCCCATTGTTGAGTGAAGAACTCTATTGGAAATCCATCTACACTAGGTGCCTTGTCAGATGGCATGATTTTGATAGCTCCCACTATTTCCTCCACTATGACTGACTTGATCAGCTCCAGCTATTGTTGCCTTGTTAGACAAGGTCCTTTTTTTATCACCTCAGTATTTGGACAAGGATGCATTGGTGATGACTCACCCATCAGTTTCTTAAAGAACTCTAGAAACTGTTCCTCCACCTGTTTAGGTTCTGTTAATTTGATATCTGCATCATTTTGAATAGTTAGTATTAGTACGCATCTTCCATTGAGCATGGATGTACTTGGTGTTTGCATCTCCATGTTGGATCCAAGTAGCTCTATATTTTTGCCTCAACACCTGTTCCTTAATGTCACTCCACTTCTCCACCTCTAACAGAGCTTTATTTTCATGTTCTATAGGTTCTTGTCTTAAAGGTTACAGAGATAGTTGATGTTGCACCAGCTCCAACTTTTTCTTTGCTTGAGCCAATCTCTGTAGGTAAGATGCCATATAGTTGTTCAATTCTTTTAGTGCCTCCTTAAGCCTTTTGAGCTTATACCATGTCCTGGCCTGCCCTATACCTCCATCATTCTGTACCCATACTTCTTTCACTATTATTGTAAATTCAGGATGGTAAAGGACAGTATGGTACAATCTAAATGGTCTTGGATGCAAGTGTTGTTGTATCATATCAAATCTGTAATTCATCAGTATAGGAGAGTGATCAGAGACACCAGGGTTCAAAAATTCTGCCTCAATGTGCCCATTATTCGTCAGCCAGTTGAAATTTCCAAATGCCCAGTCTATTTTACTATACACCCTTGCAATTTCATCCCTTTTATTGCACCACGTATAATACCATCCTATGATTTTCAAGGGAGTGATTTGCATTCTATCCAGGAATTCCTTAAAGCCTTGTACCTCTACCTGTGTTATAGGAGCTCCAATTTTGTCATCTGCTTGCAAGACATTGTTAAAGTATCCACTAATCAACCAGTCACTTGTAATATTAGAACCTATACAATAAGCTTCTTCCATAACTGTTGCCTTTGCCTCAATTCATTATATGCATATACCACAGTGAAGAGCCATTTCTTCTGGCTAATTGGTTCTTCTACTTCACAATGAATAAATTGTGCATCTACCACAAGAATTTGAATGTGAACATGAGACTTACACAATAGCCAAATTCTTCCATTATATGCATACTTATAGTTATACTGAACTTTCCAGTCCTTAACTATCTTCCGATTTATTCTCCTAGCTTTATTTTCTTTCACCCTTTTCTCAACTAGTTCCGTTTTCTCTACTTTTTACTTTTTCATAAAGAGCACAAACTCCTTTTGTTTAAAGGGCAAGTTCAGCCCTCTAATATTCCAAGTACTATCTATCATGGAGGTATAGGATGGACATTCCCATCCTGCCAGTATCAGATGAGGTGCCACCTTGATTAAGGACCTCAAATCTGTTTGTGGTACCAATTTGACTAGTAGAACAACCTGTTTGTATTTGTTCCTCCACTGTATTCACAACTACTCTCTTATCATATTTTCTCTTTCCTTATTGCTTCTGAAAGTGCTGGGAATTCATTGCTATCCATATGATTTCCTTCCAGTTGTGAGCCTATTGCATTTACCCCAGTTACATCCACCTTTGTAGCATCAACTATTGGTTCTTCAACTGTTGGTTCATTTGTCATAGCATTCAGCTCTTTTGCTACCCATTTGGTTTCCATCTTTTTCCTTCTTCTGCCCCTTCTCTTCCTTCTGTTTTGCTCTACAAAAGCTCCATTTGTCTCTTGATCCTTACTATGTCTGCACTCCTCAGTGGTATGCCCAATTTTTGCACAATCCATACAAAATTTAGGCTTCCAATCATACTCAATGCTTTGGTGGATAATTCCTAGAGGAGTATGAATTTCAATATCACTCGGCAGAGGGTGAGAAATGCCTGCTTCTACTAGGACTCTTGCAAAGGAAATTCGATTCATCTCAACAATGTATAGATCTGTATATATTGGCTTTCCTACTACACTTTCCAATTTGCTTAGGACCTAGGCAGACCAATATCTAACTAGCAAGTTTGGAAACCTTACCCACAATGGGATTACATTCAAACATTCCGGATCAAAAACAAAATTGATCGACCAATTCTTCAAGATAAATGGTTTATTATGAAAAGTGTAAGGACCTAGTTGCATGACTTTATCCCTATCTTCAAGTGAATCAAATCTAAATATGTAATAGCCATCATCATTGTATAGGATATTTGGAGTATTAACGAAATCCCATACATTTTCAACATAGTTCTCCATAGATTTGAAATAAGGATTTTCACCCAAAACATACCCAATGTGTGAATTATTCCAGTAATTTTGTTGTTCCTTAATATCATCCTCTACAATCATTACTACAATTGTATCTCCATGCAGATCTGGGGGAATATATGTGAGTGCCTTCCCCATTTGAGATCTGCGATTCCTTTTATAAGCTTTCTCCTCACCTAATTTTTTTTCCTATTCCATTGGTACTGAGTTTTGATTCATGGATGAAGGATTCACCGTAGATTTTGCTAGGTCAGAAAATTAGAGCCAGCGTGGGATCTCTTCCCCTGTTCTTCGTACAGCTCGTTTCCCAGCTAGATTATGTTGATACTCATTAGCTTCACCCTCACCTGGGTCTTCCCTTATTGTTTGAAACTTAAGTAGAAGAAAACTTCCAAACGTTTATGGCTTTGCATGCGCCGGACCAGTTGTGACTGGTATGACTGAGCTCGTCGGTGGCGTTAGAGTAGTGGTGGCCGGATTTGTCATGCTGCTCCTGCATGTTAGCATATTCTGCTTAACATGCGTCGGAGAGAAAACATTTTCAGCCTCCATTTTACCCAGTACAATACAATTAATATAGGCTAAAGGGATCAATTCAACAAGAAAAAAATAAATTATAGCCAAACGTCTGAAATTGGCTCAAACCCAGCCTCGGGCCCACGTCTCAAAATCCCACAAAAGTCACAAAACCCGAAAGCCCATTCACTCACAAGTCTAACCACGCTAATTTTACTCAAATCTGATAATAAAATCCCATTCAAAACCCAAAAAATCCAACTCAATAACTCTTCCTCATTTTCCCCAATTTTTCACTCCAAATCACAAATTAGATGATGGATTAAAGGAATAATCATGAAATTTATCCAAAACCAAGTAAGAATCATTACCCCAATCAAATCCTTAAAAATCCCTTCAAGAATCGTCCAAATCCGAGGTCTCTAGCTCAAAATATTAAAAATGGGTTCAGACCCTCGTTCTTGAAATTTAACACTGCTACCCAGATATTCCTTCATTGCAAACGCGGCCTTTCCCTCGCGTTCGCGTAGCACAAATAATTCTGCCGCCCAAAACCTTCTTCGCGAACGCGTCCAACCAACTGTGAACGCAATGCTTCGCTTCCCCTCACTTCACCAACACGACTACCGTTTCGTGAACGCATAGGCCAAAAGGCTGAGGTCCCAAGCTGCCTCAACTCCTCCTCACGAACGCGACAACTCTCCATCATTCGCGATGCACACACAGTCTATACCTTCGTGTTCGTGTTCTCTTCTTCATGAACGTGAAGAACAAAACATTCCCAGCTTATAGACACCCTTCACAAACGCGAGGCTCCTCTTACCAACATGTAAGAGAAAACCAGAAGAAAAACACCAACAGTTATCAGCCAACAACCTAGGTTAAAAAATGATTTGTTAACCATTTGAAACTCACCTGAGGACCCCGGGACCTCAACCAAGCATACCATCAAGTCCCAAAATATCATACGAAATTATTGGAACCCTCAAATCACCTCAAACAATATCGAAAACACAAAATACACACGGATTCAAGCCTAATGAACTTTAAAATTTCCAAATTCTACAAACAATGTCGAAACCTATCAAATCACGTCCGAATGAACTAAAATTTTGCACACAAGTCATAAATGACACCACGAACCTACTCTAACTTCCAAAAATCTAATCTGACCTCGATATCAAAAAGTCCTCTCCTAATCAAACTATCCAAAATTTCAACTTTCGCCAATTCAAGCCTAACTCTACTACGGACCTCCAAATCACAATCCGAATGTGATCCTAAGTGAAAAATCACTTAACGGGGCTAAAACCCCATCAAAATTCAAATCCAAGGTCATTTATACATAAGTTTACATCCGGTCAACTTTTCCAACTTAAGCTTTCAATTAAGAGACTAAGTGTCTCAACTCACTCTGAAATCTCTCCGGACCGGAACCAACCAACTCAGTAAGTCATATAACAGTTGTAGAACACAAAATAAGTAGAAAATAGGGGTACAGGGCTACAACTCTCGAAACGACCGGCCGGGTCATTACACATGTTGTCCATTACGGTAGGCTTGAAGTGATTTGTAAGAACTTTGGTTATGATTTGTGATTTAGATGCTCTACCCGGGTGATCAGGCAGGACCTGGTGCGACTTCATATTTCCGAGGACATGGACCTTGATAGGAAGTTGTGAAGGTCGAGAATTAAGGTTCTAGGTTAGGCTGTAGGAGGCTAGCGTATGTTTAGGACTGCAAGTTAGATCGTAGGAGACTAGTCCGATAGTGTAGTGTCTTTGGGTTCTAGTGGCTCTTGTTATATCCATATTACTCTATTGTCTCTATAGTATTGTACCATTGTTACTACTTAGTGTTATTGCTTTCTCTCTATTTTCTGGTTATTACGTTGCTAACGTTATCTCTCTTTCTTTCTTGCTTACTCTAATATTACTGCACCACTATCTCTTTTCATCTTCTTTAGCCGAGGGTCTATTGGAGTAGGGGTAGGGTTTGCGTACACACTACCCTCCCTAGACCTCACTTGTGGGATTCTATTAAGTTGTTGTTGTTGTTTATGCTCTATTGGGTGAGAGTTCAGTAAATGTTATGATTTTATTGGAGGAATTAAATTAGCAGGAGGTTTCAATTTGTATGATGTGTATTCTACTTGTGATACAGAGTTGAGGGTTAGAGCCCTGCAGTTTCATGCGATTTGATGTGATTGAACTAGGTTGCGTGCCGCGGTGGAAGTTATATCAGGATGAGATCCTTGTGATTTGTTCATATACTTTATTCTTCCTTGTTAAATTGATTCATAGAATAGTACTGATAGGGAGTTGTGGCTATCGGGCTTGTTTGATAGTTCTCTTATGTGTTTCTCCTTACATATTCAGTCATTTTCATGTTGTGCTTATTGAGTTCTAGCTTGCGGGATGTGCGCCTGGTGGTGTTATTTGTGACCTGTTGATTCGGGTGAATAGTTATAAGGTATTCATGTTTCTTGCATCATTATCAGTGTTGGAGGGTTGAAACATGGTTCTAACGGATATGAGGCTAGTTGCCGGTGTTGGTTTTGATTATGGGCAGCAATTGTGATCAGATATGTTATTATGGGCATATGTGTGATGTGTCACGACGTGTGATTGTACTTTGTGGGTGTAGGCATAAGTTGTTGCGGCTGGTTGAGGCTGATACCGGGTGTGAATGTAGGAATCAGGTCTTTTGAAGATGAACAGATGATGAAACTTTTGGCTCTAAGGTTTATTGGTATTGGTGGAAGGGATAAATTATAGTTGAGGTGCTATCGTTAGGCTTATGTGGATTCGGGGTGACGTGGGGTCACCAATGAGTGTATGTAGGATGAATGCATTCAGTGATTTGATGGCTTCTGGATGATCCTTGGCACGTTCAAGGATAAACGTTTATTTAAGAGGGGGAGGATGTAACGACCCGGCCGGTCATTTTGAGAATTAACGTCCCGTTTGACGGCATAAGGTTTGGAGAAGCTTCATATTATGTGTTATGACATGCATGTGTTGTCGAGTTCGATTTCCATATGATTTGAAGTCAATTTGAAAGGGGAATTTTTATTTTAAAAGCTTAAGCGGTAAAAGTTGACCGAAATTTGACTTTTGTATAAATGAATCCAGAATGGGTTTAGATGATTCCAACAACTTCGTATGGTGATTTTGGACTTAGGCATGCATCCATATTTGGGAGGTCTGTAGGGTAATTTGAAGCATTTTGGCGAAAGCTGGAAAAGTTGAAGTTTGGAAGGTTGAGAGGTTTGACCAAGAGTTGACTTTGGTGATATCGGAGTTGGAATGCGATTTCGGGAGTTGGAACAGCTCTGTTATGTCATTTGGGACTTGCCTAGAAAATTTGACGTCATTCTGGGTTGATTTAATAGGTTTCAGCACGAGTTTTGGAAGTTGGAAGACTTGAAAGTTCATGAGTTAGATTCATGGTGCTATTCGTAGTTTGACATTGTTTGATGTGATTTGAGACTTCGAACGAGTTCGTGTTAGGTTATGGAACTTGTTGTTATCCTTGGACGGGGTCCCGGGGGCCCCGGGTGTCTTTCGGACGAGTTCAAGATGGTTTTCTTGGTTATGAACATGTCTGAGTTCTGGTGCAGCTGGGCCTGCTGACCCTGGCGCAGGTGCGATGGTCACAGGTGCAAAGATTAAGACGCAGGTGCGAGAAGGGTTGGGCTTGGCTGTTTTATTTTGCATTTTTCGTATGTTAAAGTTTCGTCGTAAGTTAATCGACATACGCTCGGGAATGAGATTTTTTTGGAGGTTATAGGCATTTATGCTATTTATAACAGGCGAGAAGTAAGTGTCATGAAGGCTAAAGGGTAAACGAATTAAAGAAAATGAGTTTCGTTGAAAGTTGTCAATTTGGGATATAATACGATCCGAGCCATAATACCCGGTAATTATGGACTAGTGTCATACAAGGTACCCCATGACCATGATAGTAGGGTACATAAAGTGTGTTAAAAGTGAGTAGTATTTTAAGTAATTTGAGATAATTCTTAATTGTGTGGGTAATCGGTTAATTATTGGTTAATGGGAGATTAACTAGTCAATTAAGGAATTGGTGCGTGATTAATTAAGGCTTTTGGATAAGCCTTAACGTGGCAACCAAATTGTGACTCCTAAGTCCACATTATAAGGTGGCAAATTAAGATATATGGGTAGCTTAGTCATCTTATCAAAGTGGGGCTCACCTAAAGGTTAAGGATAACCTTTCTAATTCACAATTGAATTGCTCACATCTTAAGAAGAAAGCTTCAGCAAAGATAATGTTGCAATAGCAAAGTGATTACTTCAAGAATTTCATACGAAGACTACATAATACTATAGCAACGTGGGTTTGTGATTCTAAGGAAGTACGGTACAATCTTTCTCAAGAATATCATACAGATTGTTCCCTATTTCGATCTCGCTACTATGTGTTTCGTCGCGATTGGCGTGTGTTTGAAGGATTTTCGAGAGAATCGGTTCAAGTGTGTAAAGGCTATCCCTTCTTTCCTTTTGGTATGATCCATACAACACAAACGAAACGAGTAAATGCACAACTTTCATAAATGACTCTATTCATAAAAGTACTAGAGAAGCCTACGTTCTTGATTCCACGTGTGTCCTATTATTCTATCATCTGTTCATGGGTCTCAGAAAATACGTAAATTGATAAAGTTTATTTCATGATATTAATCAAAGGCATAATGATCTTATGACATACCGAGAAATTTTATTAACGTATTTCTGATGCATTTCACTCATTTATACATGTACATTAACCCATGACCAGATGGAGTTATATACACGTTTATTATATGTATATGGGATATGGAAAAAGGTTATGGCGTTACATACATACCACCACCTGAGCAGTTTGTATATGTTGATGATTTTACCCACGGTGGCCGAGATGATATGATGGGATTCCCTCAGAGGCTTGATGATGTTATGTACACCTATACCTATGCGTGATACGACATTTAAATGCACGTGCATGACATTATATATGTTTCAGGATTTACAAAGTTATTTATACTTATTGGAAGAATTCCTTATTCCATGTTTCATCATGTCTTTTATGTACTGATTTTTATGCCTTACATACTCAGTACATTATTCGTACTGACGCTCTATTTTATGGGGCCTGCGTTTAATGCTCGCAGGTGCAGGTACACAAGCTGACGGTCCCCCTTCTTAGGATCCTTGATCAGCGAGATTTGGTGTGCTCCATTTGATCCGGAGTTGCTTTTGATTTTCATACGATATGTTTGTATACATATATGGGTATGACGCCCCGTCTCGTCCTTGTACAGTTGTATATCCAATTAGAGGTCTGTAGAAAGTATGTATACTTGGATATATAGTTGTCTATAGCAGCCTTGTCGGCTCGCCTTACGTATTTCGCACGTATATGTCTATATGTCTTTTGGACAAGTTTCTCTCATGCATGTTATTTTCGTAATTCAGCAGATGTTATTCATGTTTATATCTTAGATGCATGCTTAAAGGTGTTCGGCAGGTAGGACTTGGGCACCTGTCACGGCCTATAGGTTTGGGTCGTGACGTTGGCAGTCTCTGCAGATGCGGAAATTGGTGCGCATCTGCAGCTCCACAAAAGTGGGTTCTTGGACGCAGAGACAAGCTGGAGCGCAGATGCAGTTTGGGCATGTGCACCTGTGGTGGCGCAGACGGGGTAGGATGACCGCAGGTGCGGGATGGAAGCTGATTAGTGGTCTTCACAGGTGCGGTTCTTTTTTCGCAGAAATGGCTAATTATGTCACAGGTGCGGTCATACCTGGGCAGAATATAAAGTACTCTATTTTTAGGGTTAGCCATTTTTAACATTTTTGGAGTTGTAGAGCTCGGTTTTAAGCGATCCTTCGTGGGTTTTCAAGCCAATCATTGGGGTAAGTGTTCTTCACCCGAAATATATTATATTCTTTGATTCTATCTTTATTATTATCATATAATTAGTGTCTTGAGTTGAGAAAAAATGGGAATTTTTGAAGAAAACTTTCAAAATATAAAATGACGATGAGGGGCGAATTGGTATCAGAATTTGATAATTTTGGTATGATGGAACTCATATCGGAATGGGTGTTCGGATTTTATGAAATTTATTGGGTTCCGAGGTGCGGCCCAGGGGTCGACTTTTGGGTTGATTTTTAGTTTTTGATAAACGTTGAAGCTTTATTATTCAGATTAGTTTCTTATGAGTTTTACTTATGCTTTGAAGTTATTTTGGTTAGATTTGAGCCGTCAGGAGGTTATTTCACTCGAGAATTTCACTTTATAGTAACAGTCTGTCTTCTTTGAGGTAAGTATCTTGCCTAACTTTGTGTGGGAGAACTATCCCTTAGGACGTGAGTCTTTTATGCTAATTATGTTATGTGAAGTCCGTGTATGCGAGGTGACGAGTAAGTTCTCGGGCTTATTTGTGGAAAGTTGACCATTTAGGGATCTTTGGTCCTTATGTTCACTAAATATGAAGTTGCTTTGTTATGATTAAGTTCCCCATTTACTAGTTGCACCTCTGCGTGTTTTAATTGAAATTAATTATTTCATGTTCCACTCTTATTACCTATTTGACTCTTATATGCTTTAACTGAAGTTGTAGCCTCTTTGAATGCCATGCTATCTTTCCCTAATTACTTATACTCAATTGGAATTATGATTATCTTTCCATCACTTACCTTAGTGGAATTTATTGTATCTCTTTCATAATTGCTCAACCCTAAAAGAAGTTTAGTTATTCTTATTCTTAGTTGACTTATCCTTATTTGGAATTATTGACTAGTGTTATATCCTTTGTTGTTGAATTGCACTTATGTGAAATCATTGCTACACAGTATCTCTCCCTTGTTGAGCTATTGCTAGGTGGTACCATTATTTTATGTTGTGTCTTTCCTTGTGAGTTCGTTTCTTCCGCTCTTTTGGGTTCTGGAAGTTCTAAGTTGATTTACTTGTCGTACTCTTGTGTTATTGTCATTGTTGTTTTTGTACTCAGTGTTGTATTGCACGAGGTTTTTTTCGAGCGGTTGTTATTATGTTGCACGAGATTTCTGTTGTGCCGTCGTTATTGTGTTGCACGAGGTTTCTGACGTGCTAATGTTACTATTGATATTTTCACATGCGGCTTGACAAGGCAGGCTATACATGTGGGTTGCGCATGTGCCGAGACAAGGTGGGAATATTATTATACATATGTGGCGAGACAAGACGGACGTTTACTTTATTATTGTGCACGTGGCGAGACAAGGTGGGCTCTGCCGGTGATTGAATCGTGATGACTTGTAATGGCCTGGGGGCATTGTTGTTGTTGATATTTGTGTAGTGGTGTGCAGGGGCGAAGGCATATGTCTTATAGGGTGGTCAATTGACCACCTTTCGTCAGAAATTTATACTGTGTATATAGGTAAAATATTAGGTTTTATAGCTATATAACATATATTGAACACTCTTTATCGGAAAATTCTTTCTACTTATTTCAAGTTTGAACACCCTTGAGAAAATTTCTGGCTTCGCCACCGATGGCGTGCCTATCCGGTGTGAGTTATACCGTGTACATTTTGTGATGATCGTTTCTTATGTGTCTTTCATTGTCTCTACTCTTACTAGTTGGTTTGAACTGTGATTTGAACACTGACACAAGCATACACGTAGTTAACCACCCTTAATGATTAAAGAGATGGATCCTGCTGCTATTGATCATTTATACACATCATTGTCTACTTGCCTTTTATGTGAAAATAGATCTATTGACACGTGAGTCTCCGTGCAGTTACCTGTTGTAATGAGGGCACAAGATGCCAATTGTTTAGGATTCACTAATTTGGACCCGTGACTTGTGAATATATTGAGGTTTGGGACCTCGTGGAGGTTATTGGATAAAATCTGGCGTGAAAGTAGTTATTCTAATCTTGTTGTTACCTATCATTCCTTTAATTATTTTCACCAAATTTAGACTGTGTTCATCTTACTCCATTGTGTTATTACTCGTTGAGTTCTGCTGCTAATTGTTGTTTCTATTTTTTATTGTAGGTATCGTATTATCGTTTCCATTATGTGTAGTTTTGTAGAGATACTTGTCTGGGTTATCTAGTTTAGTGGGTGTCTTGATTGTCCCTCGTCACTATTCCACCGAGGTTAGTCTTGATAATTATTGGGCATCGATGTGGTGTACTCATACTATGCTTCTGCACAATTTTTGTGCAGATCCAAGTATTTCAGAGTCAGTTGGTCGTTAGCTAGTTGGACGGATTTTGCTGTGGAGACTCAAGGTACACATGTTGTTGTGTTCGCAGGCTTCGGAATCACCTTCTAATGATGTGTTTACACTGTTTGTCCTTATTTCGAAACAGTTGTATTTAGAGGTTTTCTATCAAATTCAGTAGAGCTTATGACTTGTATTATCGGTCTTGGGATTGTAAGTTTGTATAGAGATTTCTATTTCCTTATTGTCAGATGTTAGCTAAATATTGTTATTATTTCAGTTAATGTTAGGCTTACCTAGTCCCTAAGACTAGGTGTCATCACGACATCCAACGGATGGGAATTTGGGTCATGACAAGTATTAACTCTATTTTTAAGGGGCAAAAAAGACGAACGATATTTTGTCATGGATCTTCTTATTTTTAATATAACTAGTCTCTATAAACGTGCGTTGCACGTTATTTTTTATCAATGTAAATTGTCGCAAATATTGTCAGGTAATATTAATTCTAATTACATCAACTTAACAGCAACACTACATAAAATATTAACATTAAATAAAAACAAATAAGTTTACCGGTGCTGCCTTATGCCCCAAACATGTTGTCTAGGCTATTCAAGATGTTAGATTTAATTTTTTTTTAAATAAGGTCATGGTTATAATAAAATATAGATTTAGTCGCTTACAAAAAATAGCCGATAAAAGTATAATTTTTCTTATATATGTGTATTCATATACATTTAATAAATATATTTTATATACTTTTTACCTAGTGAATACAATTAGTTTCAGCTGACCAGTCAATTTTTTATTTCGCTCTATAATGTAGGCCGACCGATTTGCATTTCAACATCTATAGCTAAAAGTGTAGGCGAGTGACCTTTATAACAAATTTTCCAAAACTTAAGAAAAATTCAATACTAACATAATAGAAGAAAATAATTTGGAACTAATCAGCATAGAAAGCTATAACTAATCAATCTTCTGCAAAGCTATGTTGTGCTCAAAATTTATAAAACACCAAACATAAAATAAATAGCGCTTGTACCATACTTTGGACCAGCATACAAAAAATAGCTTTAGATGACAGTTACTTATACAGAAGTTAACCATTATACCTAATCGAATAATTTTTTATATTATGTTGTTATTCAATGTGAATTTGTTATTTTCTATTTTGAATTCTAGTTAGCTTACAGTTAGTCTTTAATTCTTTATATACGTACCAATCAATAATCACTTAGGTCATCAATGATTCAACCTCTGTAAAATTCGAAAATTATTCATACATATCCTCTTTCTTCTGTAGAACTTTTCTTTTATAGGTGTGCTTTTTCAACTCAAGTTCGATTCTTATTAGTACATGATTAAGAACAGAACGATACGAATTTTAATTTGTGACATATTTTGAGATTAAATTCTTTTTTTTTTACTATTTTGTATTCTATAAGCGTAAAGTTTGACTTTTCGACATACCATTCTCTTCTCCTATGAGAATCCCCAAACGCTTATTAAGGAAAATCCATCATCGTTACATGATTGAGTTTTGTTTATGCCACCATGGGAGAAGGATTTACCACTAACCTGGCAGGCCAATCAATATTCATTACCAGTGCATATATGGGTGAAATTAGCTCATGAAAATATGACACGTAAATCTGCGCGAATTAATATTCCGCTCATTTATTAACTTAAATTATTATGACCTGCCCGATTAACTATATATATGAATTTTATCCATATATCATGGAATTATATCTTGATGAAATAAAATATTCTTGGAAGAATAAGCAATCGGGCAATTCTTTCGAATAGTAAGCAACCGATAGTTCCCTTTCAAGTTTCTATCTTCCCACAATATAAGAGAAGGAATAACGAAGCAATAATAAATAGATCACTGCAAATTTGTATCCTTATCTGCAATACATTAATAATTAAGAGTTAATATAATGTGTGAATTACGCAAAGAGAGGAATTCAGGATAAAGAAGACGAAAATTGAAAGAAGGGACACATGACTTTGATTATTTTATCTTGAACTATAAAACATACACGGTTAAAGATTTTAGCTTTTACAAATATAACATGAAATTAAAAGGCTTATAATAAAAGAAAAAGAAAAAACTGAACCTGCGTTAAGCCGACGGTGAATTTAGGGCACTCGAAGATAGTTGGAGTGCCATGAAAAGCATTATTGATACAATATAATGAATACTTCAAAAACGGCTTTCGAAATCATATAAATATGTAAGGTGAAATTCAACTTTTAATGGACATTGATCTTTAGATTAGAGTCTTCTACAAACTTGACAATGTTTGCAGCGGTAGTGATTTACCAATTCAAAGTTAACAAATTTTTAGGTGATTTAATCCTACTTGTTTGATGGAGTAAAAGACTATTATCGGTTAATATTTTAAGGGTATAAAAATATTTAACTATCCCTCTTTTCAAATATAACTCATACACTATGTAAATCGTCTAGTCTCACACAATTATATATGTTTGCAATTAGGAACAATAATTTTTTTTAGAAGAAAATTATGGACGTGCCCTAATCCAAGTAGGATCAATTTCGTATAATATGTGAAGTTTAAATCGGAAAAGACTTCCATCATTAGATAATTACAATTAGATCTTTAAAATTATACAAATATTTAAGGACATAAAAGTCGATTAATATTTCGGAGATATTTTAACTGTTTAACATTTAGCATAAATTATTCGTGTTTTTTTAATAATATATATAGACTAGTTTCTTGATATGTGCGATGCAAGCAGTAAAAAAAAATTAAAATATTATTAAAACATGTGAAATATTACACCATAATTTTGAAAGAAAAAATACAAGCTAAAATTAATAAATAGTTTTAGAGATGTAGTGTTGAACTCAAATTGACTAGATAGCTCTGCGAAGATCAATAATTATATTTTGTTATACAAGTGTATTTTATAATTACATAAATTTAGTTGTTATGAGTTATAAACATATAATATTACTATATATTTCACCTAATATTTCTTTGTAGATATTGTTTTTGAAGTTGTTCCATTTTGATGTTTAGCAAAATGATCCATGCAACAAATAAAAGAGAAACTAATACTTATTTGTACATGATATATTTTTTTAAAGAATGGAAAAATTAAATGTTTGTAAACTTTTTTGAACAATTAAGTAAGAAGCGACTGACAATAATTGAAACATAACAAAAATAATTTTTTCCCATAGTTATGCAAAATTATACAAGAATTTTGAAATATTAATTGCAAAAGTTTGTGGGAACTAAAAGGTTTTGCACTTATTTATGAAGGTATAATTTTTTGAAGGGTGTCATAGTCACTTAAGTTTATAGGGTTATTTTGGTCTTTCATATTTAACTTTTGATCTTATGCTTATAATATAGTATGATAATTAATTTTTCGGTACGTTCGTTACACGTGTATACTAAGTCATGTAATACATAATTGCTTGTTTACAAAGAGGTAATTGTGTTATTAATCTGTATTGTTGTAAAATAAAACAATAATAATTTCTGGAAAAAATACAGAAACAGTAAGAAACCTCACCAGCGCGAGCTCTAGTGCGGGATTAGCGTGGCCGCGCTAGTGGAATATACCAGGGACAATGAGAAACCTGACTAGCGCGACCACTAGCGCGTGCTGAGCGCGGGCGTGCTAGTCCAGGTGTCCTTAGTTGTTTTTTCTATGNTTCGTTGATCACCGGAGTATTGGTACCAAAAACGCCGGTGATCAACGAACCACTCGAAGGCTGTAAAACACACTGGAATATTTTGTGCAGAAGAAGAAGATCAGAAAATTTAGTAAGCAAAAATTCTGGGATTCAAGGTATATTTACAGCCTATTTCGTACTATTTCTGAAAAGATTTTGCAACCTTTCAGAACATAGCTATTGGAACAGTTGTAAATCCTTTCAGAACAGTCATAGTTATTTTGAACAGGTATGAATATTGTGAGAAATTTAAAAACGGATTTAAAATAATCGGGGAAAGAAAATAGGTCGGATCGGACCGGGTTGTGGGTCGCGGGTCATTTCAGATTCAAAATTAATTAAATTAATTAATTAAATAATTTGAAAAGAATTTTGTCCAAAAATATTAATCAATCAATCGATCTTTGACCAAATTCGAATCCGAATCCGAAGCCGAAGTCGAGCCGAACGAGCAACGACGACGACGGCGCGAGGCTTGCCTTCTTCTCAACTCTTTAAGAGCTAGAAGAAGAGCTTCTCTATATATACACATAGATTTTATTTCATTCTTCCAATGAGGGACAAAGCGCACTAATTCAAAATTTTACTTTCCTCCATTTCTTTTTCCGCCATTTGTCATTCACTCTCTTTAAGCTACACCAAGCTTAAAATTAAGCTAAACTAAGCTTAAAATTAAGCTACACTAAGCTTAAAGACCAACGATCCCCTACATGGGTGGGGAATGGCTATAAAATAAAGGAATGCACGGACGTGTGTGTATTTTACATGCAAGAATTAATTGCATCTGGATAAGTAGGTTTCCCTAAGAACTTTCCATAGTGAACTTATATCGGATATACTCGGTCAACCGGTAGATTTGATATCTTCGAACCGTCAAGCTTTGTTGTATACCTAGACAACATAAGTCACACAATCAATCCTTAACCATCTATGGTTCTCACGGTTGTGTTCGTTTCAGCCATGAACACCGCCTGGTTTCATGAGTGCTTAGAGAATGGGCCTTTACTTTCATTCCCCTTGAAGCGGCTTAAACTTCACTCTCACATAGGTGATTCCTAAATGTGTAATCCTAAAGACACACTATCTGGTCATATTCTGCCAGACTTAGCAAATCATTAAAAAGCTTTAAGCTTTATTGACTCATCAAAAAGCCTTAATGCTTTACTTTTATTTCTGAACATTGTCTTCATCACGAGAATGGGTTGAGTTATTTGACAATGTTGAACCGTCATTCATAAATTTGTTTGATCTCTTTGAACCTAGCTCTTGGGATCTCCAGGCTGCTAGGTAGAGTTACCGCCATGATAACTTGTCCTAGGCCTTAACCCCATTCCCTTTGATGATATTTCAACTGCCTCTCTAGATAGGCCTTTTGTAAGTGGATCCGACACGTTATCTCTTGACTTTACGTATTCAATTGTAATAACATTAGTAGAGAGTAGTTGTCTAAAGGTATTATGTCTCCGTCGTATATGACGAGATTTTTTGTTATACATAACGTTCCCTGCCCTGCCTATTGCCGTTTGACTATCACAATGTATACAAATAGGTGCCAAAGGTTTGGGCCAAAATGGAATATCTTCTAAGAAATTTCGGAGCCACTCAGCTTCTTCACCGGCCTTATCTAAAGCTATGAATTCAGATTCCATTGTAGAACGGGCGATGCACGTTTGTTTGGATGATTTCCAAGACACTGCTCCACCCCCAATTGTGAAAACATATCCACTCGTGGATTTAACTTCAGATGATCCGGTGATCCAATTTGCATCACTATATCCCTCGATCACGGAGGGATATTTGTTATAATGCAAAGCATAGTTTTGGGTATGTTTCAGATACCCCAAAACTCGTTTCATTGCCATCGAATGTATGTGATTGGGATTACTTGTAAATAGACTCAGTTTGCTAATAGCACATGCTATATCTGATCGCGTACAATTCATGATATACATCAAACTTTCCAATAATCTAGCATAGTCCAGTTGTGAGTCACTTTCACCTTTATTCTTTTGAAGTGCATAACTCACGTCAATTGGAGTCTTGGCAATTTTGAAATCCAAATACTTGAACTTGTCAAGTACTTTTTCAATGTAGTGAGACTGTGATAATGCTAGACCTTGTGGAGTTTTGTGAATTCTGATTCCTAAGATCACATCAGAAACTCCTAAGTCTTTCATGTCGAATTTGCTAGCCAACATGCATTTTGTAGCATTTATATCTGCCATACTTTTGCTCATTGTCAACATGTCATCAACATGTAAACAAAAAATGACTTCATGACCTGAAGTGTTTTTAATGTAAACACATTTGTCACACTCGTTGATTTTAAAACCACTTGCCAACATGTTTGGTCAAATTTGGCATGTCCATTGTTTGGGTGCTTGTTTAAGTCCATAAAGCGACTTAACAAGTTTGCACACTTTCTTTTCTTTACCAGGAACCACAAAACCCTCAGGTTGTTCCATGTAAATCTCTTCCTCCAATTCTCCATTTAAGAAAGTTGTTTTAACATCCATTTGATGGATTTCAAGACCATACACGGCCGCTAATGCCACTAACATCCTAATAGATGTTATCCTCGTTACTGGCGAGTAAGTGTCAAAGTAATCAAGGCCTTCCTTTTGTCTATAACCTTTGACAACAAGTCTTGCCTTATATTTGTCAATAGTGCCATCAGCTTTCATTTTCCGTTTAAAGATCCATTTCGAACCTAAAGGCTTATTTCCAGGAGGAAGATCAACCAATTCCCATGTATGGTTATCCAAAATTGATTGAATCTCACTATTGACTGCCTCTTTCCAAAATGCTGAATCAGAAGACGACATAGCTGCTTTAAAAGTTTGAGGATCATTTTCAAGCAAGAATATCACAAAATCTGGTCCAAAGGAAGTAGATGTTCTTTGATATTTGCTACGCCTTGGATCTTCTACACTTGGAGTATTTTCCTTTGGTTCTTCCCGAGGTCGTTTAGGTCTTTCACTTAACGACTCGCATTCAGTTTTATACGGATAAATGCTTTCAAAGAATTCAACATTATCTGATTCCATTACCGTATTAACATGAATCTCGGGATTATCGGATTTATGGACCAAAAATCGACATGCTTTACTGTTTGTAGCATATCCAATGAAAACGCAATCTACTGTTTTTTGTCCGATTTTAACCTTTTTAGGTAAAGGAACTTANTAATAAAGAATTCATCCTTTAATGTCCAATTTTTCCTTTCCGCAATTCCGTTAGATTGAGGTGTGTAAGGTGCAGTAGTTTGATGGATAATTCCATATTCATTACATATTTCTGCAAATGGAGATTCATATTCTCCACCTCTATCACTTCTAATCATTTTGATCTTTTTATTCAATTGATTCTCCATTTCATTCTTGTATTGCTTAAATACTTAAATTGCTTCATCCGTACTATTAAGCAAATAAACATAACAATATCGAGTGCAATCGTCAATAAAAGTAATAAAATACTTTTTCCCACCTCGAGATGGTGTCGACTTCATATCGCAAATGTCAGTATGAATTAAGTCTAAAGGATTTGAATTCCTTTCAACAGACTTATAAGGATGTTTTACAAACTTAGATTCAACACATATTTGACATTTCGATTTATTACACTCGAATTTAGGCAATACTTCTAAATTAATTAACTTCCGCAAGGTTTTATAATTGACATGTCCTAAACGAATATGCCATAAATCATTTGACTCCAACAAATAAGAAGAGGCTGGAATTTTATTCATAGTATCAACAATCATTATATTGATTTTTAAAAGGCCCTCCGCAAGGTAGCCTTTTCCAACATACATGTCATTTTTGCTTACAACAACTTTATCAGAAACAAATACACATTTGAATCCATTCTTCACTAGTAAAGAAGTAGAAACTAAATTCTTCCTAATAGTAGGAACATGAAGAACGTTGTTGAGCGTTAACATCTTGTCGGAAGTCATCTTTAGGAAAATCTTCCCATAACCTTCAATCTTGGATGTTGAGTTATTTCCCATGGAAATCTCTTCTTCGGGACCATCAGTAGAGTAAGTCGCAACTGCTTCTTTGATAGCACAAACATGTCGAGTGGCTCCAGAGTCAATCCACCACTCCTTCGGATTTCCAACTAAGTTGCATTCCAAAAGCATTGCACAAACATCATCAATGTCATCATTATTCTCCACTATGTTGGCCTATCCCTTCTTCTTATCCTTTCTCGGGAAGCGACAATCAGGAGCTTTGTGACCAACTTTTCCATAATTGTGGCAGTTGCCCTTGAATTTTCTGTCCAGAAGATCTCTTCCTCTTCTTACTTTTTGGAGTAGTTTCTTCAATGATATTAGCTCACATGATCTTTGAATTTCCACGAGACTTCTTCTCGACTGTTTTGTTGTCTTCCTCAATCTTGAGACGAATCACAAGATATTCTAACTTCATTTCTTTGCGCTTGTGCTTGAGATAGCTTTTGAAATCTCTCCACGAAGGAGGCAACTTTTCAATCATTGTAGCCACTTGAAATGCTTCATTCACGACCATACCTTCAGCAATAAGGTCATGAAAAATAAGTTGAAGTTCCTGAACTTGGGTTCCCATAGTTTTGTTGTCTATCAATTTATAGTCTAGAAACTTGGCAACCACGAACTTCTTCAAGCATGCATCTTCTATCTTGTACTTCTTCTCAAGTGCGTCCCATAATTCTTTCGAAGTATTTATTGCACTGTACACATTGTACAAGTCATCCTCTAAAGCACTTAAAATATAGCCTTTGCAAAGAAAATCTGACTGCTTCCACGCCTCAATAATCATGAACTTTTCATTGTCCGGCATGTCCGCAGCAGGTACTGGAGGCTCTTTACTAGTGAATTTCTGCATACCAAGTGTGGTAAGCCAGAAGAACACCCTTTGCTGCCATCCTTTGAAGTTGGCTCCAGAAAATTTCCCTGGTTTTTCTGCCGGTGGAACAGCCGTCTGGATCGACGAGGCTATCGTCGTTGCCGCAATAGTAGCAGAAGAATTTCCGTTATCAATTGCCATTTCTCAGTGTCAACAACAGAAGAGTTCGACCAATGGCAAAACCAGAATAGTAAACAATACTGTAGTCAACAATAAACAGTATATATAATAAATAAAAACCGAAGTTTTTATATACTGTTTCACAGAAAATGATGAAGTTTTTATGTTCTTCAAATCTTTTTCTGAATTTCAAAACTCTGATGAAGTTTTTATATCTTCAAATCATAATAATAAAATTCAGAAAGAGTAGAAAACCCACAGGTTTTAATCTCCACAAACAGAATACAGAAAATAAAATATAATTTCCTTAAGATTGTTATTAATCTGTATTGCTGTAAAATAAAACAATAATAAATTCTGTAAAAAATATAGAAACAGTAAGAAACCTCTCTAGCGCAGGATTAGCACGGCCGCGCTAGTGGAATATACCAGGGACAGTGAGAAACCTGACTAGAACGACCACTAGCGCGTGCTGAGCGGGGGCGTGCTAGTCCAAGAGTCGTTAGTTTTTTTTTCTATGGAAAAATAATATAAGAATAAATCGAGCCCACTGAATACACAGTGTGTCCTTAAGGAAATTATTCCCCTCAAGTACCCGAGGTGTTGGACTATATCCTCCCAAGATAGAACGATTTAACTCACCGGAGTGTTGGTACCAGAAACGCCGGTGATCAACGAACCACTCGAAGGTTGTAAAACACACTGGAATATTTTGTGCAGAAGAAGAAGAAGAAGATCAGAAAATTTAATAAGTAAAAATTCTGAGATTCAAGGTATATTTATAGCCAATTTCGTATTGTTTCTGAAAAGGTTTTGAAACCTTTCAGAACAGTCATAGCTGTTGGAACAGGTGTGAATCCTTTCAGAACAGCCATAGCTGTTTTGAACAGGTATGAATATTGCGAGAAATTTAAAAACGGATTTAAAATAATCTGAGAAAGAAAACGGGTTGGACCAGACTGGGTCGCGGGTTGCGGGTCATTTCGGATTCGAAATTAATTAAATAATTTGAAAAGAATTTTGTCCAAAAAGATTAATCAATCAATCATTGACCAAATCCAAATCCGAAACTGAAGCCGAGCCGAGCGAGCGCCGACGACGACGACGGCCTTCTTCTCAACTCTTTAAGTGCTAGAATAAGAGCTTCTCTAATTCAAAATTTTACTTCCCTCCATTTTTTTTTCCCACCATTTTTCACTCACTCTCTTTAAGCTACACCAGGCTTAAAATTAAGCTAAACTAAGCTTAAAATTAAGCTACACTAAGCTTAAAGACCAACAAATTGTTCATTTTATAACGTCGTGTCGTTAACTTTTTTGAAGTCGAGAACATCTTTATCGTTTCTTCTCTATTGTAAGGAGCATAGTTTGTTGTACTAAGAATAATTTATTTTTCAGATCCCTAGAACATAAAGGAATCAAGAAACAATAAATAATTTTCTAAAAATGATGATACATTTGTGTGAACCCAGAATTTAGATCTGGGTTTAGACAATTAAATTTCATATAATTGAGTCGATCTTAATCAATATTAATGTTCAAAAGATATGTTAATTGATTTTATATCAAGATAATATGTATATTATCTAAGTAACAACGATTGTTGATAACACTAGCAATATTCAAAGATCCAAAAAAGGGGTAGCATTAAATAACAATAAATGATATTTAAATAAATAAGAACATGTGAGTCACTCGAAAAGAGTGAGATCCGTGGATATTGTTTCAGACAATAACGAATGATTGATGAATCTTTGAATATTCAAATTTTTCTTGGATCATGTGGAAAGGTTAGGCAAGAATCTTTAAAGAAAGGTATATTTTGTATGTATATAGTAAAGCAAGATTCTACAAAGAAAGTCAATTCGTTCCCTTACAAGTGAATATCTCATCCCCTATAACTATCTCTCTTTTTATTTATAAGGGAACATAAATCTAAAAACCTTGAAGTCTTATCTAAAACTAGCCATTATTATTCCTTTTAAGAGGAGTGCTCGTCCTCAGCCTCTACCTGTGCTGACTCCTTGACCAAATCCTTCATCTCTGGCTAGATCATTTCGACCTTGAATTCGCCTTTTACTGAAGTCATACTGAGGGCACGTGGAATCTCTCGAAGGTCCTCTTAATGTTGATATGGTCTAAACATAAGTAAGTTAATTTTTGGCCCATACAACTTGTATTAAAAAAATATATTTTCCGAATAATATACTAATCTTCAACAAATTTTATACGTAGAGCAGCCAAAAAGGAATTCCAGGAGATTTTCAATAGAAATTGTGAACCCAACTCCATTTTCAACCAACTCCTTGACATCAAATACATTTGTATCTTTTAATTGATGGGCTATTAACTTCAGACAATTAATCAGGTCATCCAATACCAGAAACAAAGCCTTCTTTTTGTTAGGGGAAATTCTCTACGTTTTACTATCAACCTTTTAACAAGAACTACGCTAGAACCTTGACACTTCCGGTCCTTATACTGGTTCATAGTAATTCTTTATCTCCACAAAATATATAATAATTTAAAATCATTATAGCACAAATATGACTTTCTCATTACCATGGTAAACTAAAAGGTTTAACCAAGCGGGCGTCACCTTTCAGATTAAGATTTTAGTTCATGATGCATATAGAGTACAACAATATTAAAAGTGTTGGTATTATTGATCTTGTTAATGTTAAGCCAAATATTTCTTCAGGGTCTTTTTTCTTTCTTTACTTCTTTGTCTTTTGTGAAAAACAAAGTGCCCCTCATTGGTGGTGGAGAGTCTTTTCCTTCTCTTTATATTGAATTGCTCTTTGTTGGGCGCGTTGTTGAATTTCTCATGTGATCTCGCGCACATGAGAAATTAGTCCTGAAGGCAAAACAGGTTGATTCCCCTCCCCTCCTCCCCCAGCGCACGAGCTATACGTGAGTCCTATTCCAAATCTGATTTTGCTAAAATTATTTCTTCATTTTTTAGCTTACCAGAATATGTCCAAATTCATTCTCCTTTGAATTGAATTTTGTAACATTCTATTTATTTCTTTGAAACGGCCATGCTTTAATTTCTGTAACATCTATGTTTAATTCTTGTAACAAATATGGTTAATTTTGTAACAACTCCATTATAATTTCTGTACCAGCTACAGATTAATTCCTTCATCTGTGACGGTCCAACATCTTTGCCTATAAAAGGCAGTCTTCTTTGAAATTATCCAACACAAAAAATACCTCATCTTCTCTTCTTTCTGGGAAACTGTTTTGTGCAAACTCTAAACTTCCATACACGATTGCACGTGTTTAGAAGTGCTATGGAACCTTGGAGAGGTACCGGTCTTAACAATTTGCACCCAGTCGGGCTGAAATCTCTTTCCAGGCAGTGACTTGCCACGACACAGTATTTTTCGATAAGTAGTTCTTGTTTCCGTCTTCTTTCTTGTCATTATTATCTACTCATTTTACTTACAATTTGAAAATGACTTTTACATATAATATTGACTAATGACTATCACTTTGAACAAAACACTTCCTGATCTGTCAAAGCTTGAACCTTTAGATGGAAACAAGTATAAGTGTTGGTCCCAGAAACTTTTAATTTTCTTTGAACAGTTAGAAGTTGATTACGTTTTGTTTAATGAACCACCTGCTGATGTTGTTGTTGATAGTTCTAATGCTGCTACTATTGTTGTTGTTAATGATGCTACTAAGAAGAAGTTTCAAAAGGATAACAAAACTGTTTGAGGGCATTTGCTCAACCATATGACTAACCCTCTCTTTGATTTATTTATAACTTATAAATCTGCTAAAGTCATATGGGACAGCTTGCAGAAGAAATATGGTGCAGATGACACGGGAAAAAAGAAGTATGTGGTTGGAAAGTGGATCAATTTTCAGATGGTTGATGATAAGACAATCATGGAGCAGGTTCACGAGTATGAGAACTTGATTGCTGATGTTTTGAACGAAGGCATGGAGATGTGTGAGATTACTCAGGCTAATGTTCTACTTGAAAAGTTTTCACCTTCCTGGAGTGATTACAGGAATCAACTGAAACACAAGAAGAAAACCTTAATTCTTCAAGAACTGATTAGTCATATGAGAAATGAGGAAGCAAACCGTCTCAAAGATGACGAGTCTGAACGGCTTAAGGAAAAAATAAAATCTCTCTATCTTAATTTTTCTAAAGTTAACCTTGTGGAATATTCTAAAGCTAACCTTGTGGAATATTCTATTACTTTTGTGAAAGACAAGTTTAGAAGAAAGGCCAGAAGAAAGGACATGTGAAGAAGCAGAATTACTTCAATAAGCCGGATGGCCATAGTCAAAAATAGAAAGGACCTTGCTATGTCTGCGGAAAATTTGGTCACAAGGCTTTTCAGTGCAACTAGAGAAAAGGACAAAGCTCAAAGAATGGAGGAAAAGCTCTAGTCCAAGTTAACCTTACTGAGGGTGGTGATGTCATTGTTGTTGTGGTTGTTGAGGCGAACATGGTGGCTAACAAGACTGACTGGATATTGGACACAGGCGCTTCAAGGCACCTTTGCATCAATAAGGAGCTGTTTCACGACTTTGAGGAATCTGATGATGGCGAGTGTGTCTACATGGATAACTCCACTATAGCTAGAGTTATGGGTAAAGGAAAAATTCTCCTTAAGTTATCTTCTGGAAACACCTTATCTTTGAACAATATTTTGTATGTACCCTCCCTTCATAGAAACTTACTTTCGGGTGCGCTTCTCAACAAAGCAGGTCTTAAAATTATTTTTGAATCTGATAAAGTTGTTATTTCTCATGGGGGAGACTTTGTTGGGAAGGGTTACCTTAGTGGAGGTTTCTTTGTACAAAACATCGCTCAAGAGATTACTAATAATGCTAGTACTTTCAATTATGCTTATATTGCTGAGTCTATTGATTTATGGCATGGTAGACTAGGTCTTGTTAATATTGCTTCTATTAAAAGACTTAGAAAAATAAAATTAATTCCTGCACTTAATGTTGATAATTTTTCTAAGTGTCCTGCTTGTGTAGAAGCAAAGCATACCAAAAAGCCTTTTAAGAATGTAACTAGTAGAAAGACAAAATTGCTTGAACTAGTGCATTCAGACTTAGCAGATTTCTAGAACACTGTTAGTAAGGGGTAGAAAGAAATACTACATCACCTTTGTAGATGACTTTTATAGATACACTAAGGTATATCTTCTTAAGTCAAAAGATGAGGCTGAAAGCATGTTTTTGAAATACAATGCAGAAGTAGAGAATCAATTAGACAGAAAAATCAAGAGACTTAGGTCTCACAGGAGTGGTGAATATAATACTAATATTCTAGAAGCATTTAGTGATAAAATTGGTGTTATACATGAGGTTAGTGGTCCCTATACTCCCCAACAAAATGGTGTAGTCGAACAGAAAAATAGAACAATTAAGGAAATGATGAATTTTATGTTTTTAAGTTCGGGTTAATTTGATAATATGTGGGGCAAAGTTATTTTATCTTCATGCTTTATTTTTAACAAAGTCCCTCATAAGAAGTTAGATAAAATCATGTATGAGTTATGAAAAGGGTTTTCCCCTAACTTGAAAATGTTGAAAGTGTGAGGGTGTTTGGCTAACGTTGGCCTACCTGAATTTAAACAAGTAACTGTTGGACCCAAGACTTTTGATGTTATTTTCATTGGTTCTGCTCAAAATAGTGTTGCATATATATTTATGTCTTTGAATGATAGTTCTATTTGTGAATCTAGAGATGCAGAATTTTTTGAGCATGTTTTTCCATTGAAAAATAATATGCCTAGTGATGTGATTAATAATGCTTCTACATCTATATATTTTAATTCTCATATTGTGCCTTCTTCTAGTGTTACTGCTAATGAGTATGAAAATGAACTTAGAAGGAGTAAGAGGCGTAGAATTGAAATTAGCTTTGGTCCTGACTTTATCACTACTTTCTTGACTAAAAATGTTGATTTTGATATTTTGAATGATGAATTAATGTCTATCTATTTAATAGAAGAAGACCCTAAGACTTATAATAAAGCAATGAGGTCAATAGATGTTAGCTTTTAGAAAGAGGCCATTAAAAGTGAATTAGACTCTATAGTTTCTAATCATACTTGAGACTTGTCTGATTTGCCTAAAGGTTGTAAACCCATAAGTAGCAAGTGGATATTTAAGAAGAAATTGAGACCTGATGGTACAATTGAGAAATATAAGGCTAGACTTGTTATTAGGGTTTTAACCAAAAGAAAGGCATTGATTACATTGACACTTATTCTCGTGTGACTAAGATAGCGACTACTAGAACTCTTGTTGTTTTAGCCACTATGCATAATTTAGTGATACATCAAGATGTTAAAACAACCTTCCTAAATGGTAATATAGAGGAACAGATCTATATGTCTCAACCTGAGGGATTTGTGATCCAAGGACAGGAGAATAAAGTATGCAAATTGAGAAAGTCTTTGTATGGTCTAAAAGCAGGCACCTAATTGATGTTTTAGACGTGAATACCACACAAGAAGATAGGTTACTTTGTGTGGTACCCAAGTTTCTAGTGCTGTCTCTCTAGAAGAACCTGGTTCTTCTTGGTGTTCCAACTTCTACTGTTGCAGAATAATAAAAGCAGTAAAGTAAAAACACAGAGATTTTTACGTGGAAAACACTTGGCTCAAAAGGTGAAAAAACCACGACCTACTCCTCAGTAGGATTTTCTCAAACTCTTCACTAAAACTCTGAGCCAAACGGACTTACAAAATAAACTCTTTTGTAATCCTAGGACTAACTCTAATACTTTGTAGTAACTATCCCCTAGCTAATATTTACAAGCTTCAAGTTAACTCTAACTTGAACAATTCGTACCTATTAAAATTGCTTCTATGAAAGCTAAAAAGATACAATATTAAATCTCCTACTACAACCAACTAGACTCGAAAGACAAACAGATGGAACTGGTTCTTCTAGCTGGTCTATAGCATTTGTATCGCACAATAATTCTGCTTGTAAAATATCTGGGAATTTTGCTTTCAGCTCTTGATTCACTTCTGCACTTGTGCGTTCTTGATTCAAGCAAGAATACTTCAATTATTTATAAAGTCAGTTGTTGAGTTTGTCGTTCAGTTCTGGTACAATTCTACCTGGGAGACCGAGTTCGTATTAAACTCAACATCCTTCCTTCGTTACACTGTCCTTGCTGAATTCAACTTCTATTCTCTTATCAATTTGCAACCTTTTCGCATTAGAAGACACTCTCCTTGTTCCTTGATACTTCACATTCGCATTCATCTCCTATGCATATAAGGTTTGTGTGCCAACGCGTCAGGTCAAGTATTTGTGCTCTGATAGACCTGGTTCAACTGGTCAGACATTTGTCAATTTTCAAAATTATGCAGTGACTTGGGTCAACAAATTCCCCCTTTTTGATGATGACAAACTTTGTGCTACTCCCTGTATACAGCTCAAACGCTTTGTATATTTTTTTAAGCATTTATCATAAAGAAACCAGGTTCATTAGGTTATAAATATCACTTGAAATATAAAAGCATTTGTTTTCCCCCTTTTGGCATCATCGAAAAGTTTAAAAAATGATAAACTCACCAGTGTTGTTAACAATTAGCCATGGACATTGAGGCAACTGCAGGTGCAAACGTGATTAATCATCATAAGCAACCAATAAATGTAAGCTATCTAAGAAATTGAGACAAGTCAAAAACAAAACAGCAAAAATTCATTGATTAGGAACGTACATCAACCACCATACAAAGAAAACAAAAACAGCCATAACCATGAGCAAAACAAAATAAAAACAACTGAAACTGAACAACTGGTCTAAAGAGGGGCTTTGGTAGCTCTGGACAGCCTAAGGATGGGAAGGTGCAGAGGAGGTTGTGGTCTTGGTTTGTAGAAGAGAAAGCATCTGATTAAGAACACCCTCGTTCTTTTCCTTCTCTTGTGCTAACTCAGGTCTGAGAGCATCCCTCTCAGCTTCAACCTCAATCAAACGAGACTTCAAACGAAGGATTTCCATATCCTTGATCTCGTTTTCCTGCACCAGAGGTCTAACTTTGTTGTTGACAGGCTGCTTCCTAGATGAACCAGGTTCATCTACAGGAACATTGACAGTATAATCGCAAGTCAGCAAGTATCCTTCCCAAAATAGTCCTTGGCAGTATCCATCTCAGCCTTTTTCACAGGAACATCAAAATGAGCAAGCACAACTGTCAGAATAAAGCCATATGGGATTGCATGTGCTTTTGTTCCATTCACAACTCTGTCCAAGAGTTGGATGATGAAGGCTGGCCAATTGTTCTGCTTACCCCTATACAAACATTCCATCAAGGTCAAATCCATATAGTTGTCTATGTGCCTTCTTTCTTGTCTTAGCAACAAGAATTTGATGACAAACTCGAAGAGAAACTTGTGTTCTGGCTTCATTTCACTTTTGTAGACTGGCCTGAGTTCAATTTCCCTTTCATTGTCACTGAAGAATCTGGTAATATTGATTGTTGAGGCCATCCCATCTAAACTAGGTCATCTTTTCCTCGTGTAATCCTGGTAGCCCTCAGCAGGAATGTGCATAATTTCTCCCAGTTCTTTAGCATCAAAGGAGACTTGAATTTCTTTGACTGTGGTAGTGACCCTGCCGTCCTTGACCAATGCATACCCATGAACTCCACCAGTTCAGCTCTAGCCAATCTTCCTTCAATGTGAAGAACCATGTTCTTCCACCCCTGAACATCCAGTGTGTCTAGCAGGTATCTCATCCCAGGTTCCTCGATATCCTTCACCAACTTTCCCTTCAGAATTGTTCTTTTGCCAAACAAGGTGATTCTGTCAGTCACCTCACCAACTTTCCCCTCATCTTCTCCACTCTACTTTTTATCATCATCTTTCTCAACAACCTTCACTTTTCTTGCCTTGGACCTGCCGTTGTTTCCTCGACTACACTTCCCCCTAACTCTGTGACATCTTTTCCAACCTTCTCAAGAATGGGACCACAAATAGTCAATGTAGTACAATCCTCCCCAAATCCCTTTACCTCAAGAACTTTACCTTTTTTCAATTTTCTTTGCCTACTAGGCACTTCAACATCCACTACCGACCCAACCAGAACAAACATGTTCTCAGCATTAGCAGACTAAGAAATTGCATCAAGATTACCTTATTCAGAATTTGATGAACCAGGTGCTTCATCCTCGTTGGCTGATTTAAAAGATTCACTTGATGATTCTGACTTATTATCCATTTCAACCTGCAGAATTTCCTCCAAGAAGTTTGCACGTGACCCAGAAGCCACTGATTTTCTGGAAAGAACCTTTATACGATGACCACGAGGGGCTGGGTTAGGGTTAGATGTGGGTTCTGGAACAGGAGAGTTTTCAGGAATAGGAGGGTTTTCAGGGGTTGAGGTTTTTTCTGAAGATTGAGAACTGTATGCCAATGGAGAATTTGAATCTGATTCATAGTTCCTTCTATCATAATCACAATTTTGTGATGAAGAAGAAGAAGCAGATGGTGGTGAAGACATGATTATGAGTGTTGTTAGGAAGAAAAGAAAAAGTGATCAGTTTTTGGGTTTGAAGACTAATGATCTTGGTTCGACGATTACTTTATGAAGAAGAGAGTAATGATGACCCTTATATAAGATATGGCTATTAATTATACAACAGGTAGAAATTTATTCAAGTGGAAGTCTAATAGTTGTAGGATGTCATTGATTTGACGGTTAAGAGTTCCCTACTTCTATGCTAATTGAGTACTGATGTGACTTCTTGGAACGGGTTCATTTAAGGATTAGTACAAAGAGTTTGAAATGAACCAAATATAGATAGAATCCTGCTCATGTGTGACTGTAATTAGTTCAATAATTGTATGGAGATGAGCACATACCTTGTCAGTCAGATGAACCAGCAGAGATGAACCAGGTTCATCGTGTTAAAGTCCTTAATTTGCCTCAATTTACAAAGATAGAGAAACATCATTAGCAACCAAGGAATCATATTAATACATGGCAAGAGAGTATGACAGTAAAGTCATGATGCTGAGTAATGATTAGACTAGTTGATTATCTATGTTAGTGTTTCTAGCCAAAAAAAATTCAATTTTTTTTTTGAATAAAATTTTTTTTCTCAATCAGGTGATTTTAATCATCCCTATTTCAAGCATGTTTCTCTCAAAATGCTCCCTACTCAGTGCTTTAGTAAAGATATCTGCAATTTATTGATCAGTAGCACAAAACTCAATTGAGATCATTCATTTTTCACAGTTATCCCTCAGGAAATGGTGCCTAACATCTATGTGCTTAGTTCTCTTATGATGAAGGTTCTTCGTCATACTAATGGCACTAGTGTTATCACAAAAAATAGGAATACATCCCATATCTATACTAAATTCCATGAGTTGTTGCTTGATCCATAGCAACTGAGCACAGCAGGAGGCTGCAACCACATATTCAGCCTCAGCAGTAGACAAGGCTACTGAATTTTATTTCTTGGTAGCCCAAGACACAAGGCATGAGCCCAGAAAGTGAGCCATACCTAAAGTACTTTTCCTGTCAACCAGGAAACCTGCATAATCAGCATCAGCATATCCTACAAGGTCGAAATTACTACCTTTAGGATACCAAAGGCAAAAATTAGTGGTGCCTTTCAAATATCTCAAAATTCTCTTCACTGCAGTGAGGTGGGACTCCTTTGAATTTGCCTGAAACCTAGAACACAGTCCCATACTGAACACAATATCAGGTCTGTTGGCAGTGAGATATAATAGAGACCCAATCATCCCTCTGTATAGCTTCTGATCAACGGATTAACCAGGTTCATCTACATCCAGTTTTGTAGATGTGGCTATAGGAGTGTCTATTTCCTTTGAGTCTTCCATTTTAAACTTCTTGAGCAATTCTTTCACATACTTTTGTTGGTGGATCATTGTTCCATTTGAGTTTTGCTTGATTTGCAAGCCTAAGAAAAAGTTTAGCTCACCCATCATACTCATCTCAAACTCACTTCCCATTAGCATAGCAAATTCCTTGCTCAATTTTTCAGAAGTCGCCCCAAATATAATATCATCCACATATATTTGCACAACCAGGAGATCCTTACCCTTTTCCCTTAAGAACAAGGTACTATCAATTTTTCCTCGTTTGTACCCATGTTCTAGCATGAATTTTGATAATCGTTCGTACCATGCTCTTGGTGCTTGTTTGAGACCATATAGAGCCTTGTCGAGTTTGTATACGTGGTCAGGTGACTCCTTGCTTTCAAAACCTGGAGGCTGCTTGACAAATACATCTTCCTTCAGATAGCCATTGAGAAAGGCACTCTTAACATCCATCTGATGAAGAATGAATTCCATGTGTGCAGCAAATGCTTTAAGAAGTCTGATTGCCCCCAGTCTTGCCACAAGGGCAAAGGTCTCATCATAGTCAATTCCCTCTTCTTGACTATACCCTTGAAAAACTAGTCTTGCCTTATTCCTTGTAACAGTTCCATCCTCGTCGAGCTTGTTCCTGAAGACCCACTTGGTGCCAATCAC
>ML380798.1:151952-169498 GCA_005239525.1 Nicotiana knightiana | reverse complement strand
AAACCATAACCTTAGACCTTTATCATCATTATTTACAACACATTGTTAGTAATTGCTAGTTATTATTATTGTCAGTAGAATTAGTAGAACATCACCGATTCATATTAAAAAGTCTTGAGAGAATTGATTGAGTAAAAGTTGCGTATTCTAAAGACTTGATTGATACGTAAATTCCAGGTGGGATCGAATCTGGGCATAATACCCCGAATTATATTTGCAACACCCGTTTAGTCTTTTATTAGACATAGTTGAGTGTGATCACTAGCCACAAGGTAATAAATTCCCTAAAAATAGATATTCACTCTAATTATAATTCTATTCATAACAAACCGTATTTTTTCTAATAATTTAGACACATATATAAAATAGTACTCCTAATACAATTAAACATCACCTAGCTGTGTCCAACTGCAAGTGTGGCCAAATGGAAGAGATTGTCTTTCACCACTTTGGTAAAGAAATAATATAATGATTGTCAAGATCATTGTGATAAATAACTCAAGAATTAGCTTACTTTTTGTTTTGAGCAAACATGAAATATTTATATTAAAACTACATAATGTTTAGTACATCACTTTCATACCTTGTATCACTTAGGACACATTAATTACCTAGGCTTGCTAAAATATTGCAAGCATCATAAGTTAGGTATTTAACCAAAACATATTGTTCTTCTAGTTCATTTCTTACAAAAGATTTAACATAAGAAGGAGGTTGCACAAAATATTTTTTCCTCTTTGCTTGAGTATTTATCTTTTTTGTCAACTGATGAGCTACATTATTCCAGTGTCAGAAGACGTACTGGAGGATCACTTCTTTCTCTTGGTGCATTAACAATCTGCATTCATTAACAATGCCATCATACAACCTATTGTCATATTGTAGAGAGTGAATTACCTCCATGGAGTCTGTTTTTATTTCAAGTGGGAACATTCCCCATTCTTGCGTTGTTCGAAGCCCCTCTAGGAGTGCCTTGAATTATGCTTCCAATGACCCATTTGTCTGAGTAGATTTTTCTAAACCTACCACCCAGCTTCCATTAGTATTTATGAATGCAGCTCCCAGGCCACTTTTTTGGTTGTTGTTCTTGAAGCTTGCATCTATGTTTAATTTAAATCATCCTCTTGGTGATTTTTTTCATCTTACTTTGGTGGGGATTTTTTTTAGGATTGTGGCTTTTTTCAGTTAGGAGTTCAAATTCAGTTGCCTTTTGAATTATTTGATCAATGTTAATAGAAATATCAGTGTTATCCTGATTATTGCTATTCCTATTTAACCAGATATACTAGATGGAAAATGGAAAGAAAGATTTTCAATTAATACACTTATTATTTAACAGGTAGTCAAAATCTTTTAATTGAAGAAGCTAGTGGTTGCCTTGAGGTTTATAGAAGTTTTTCCATTCTAAACTTTCCAAAAGTGATTGATGGTTTTACAACTGAAAAAAATGTGGGTGATGGATTCTTCTTCATTTCTTTTGCATGTAGGGCACTTGGGATCTATGTTAATACCAATATTAGCTAGGTATTTTCTCCGTGGTATTCTATTGTGTAAACATTGCCATAAGAAGAACTTTATCTTATTAGGACAACTTAGATCCCATATCCATTTATAATCTAGTTGGTTGTTTGAAGGTAGCTCAATAAGGTTGTAGCAAGTGTTAGTTATGAAAAATCCTTTTGTAGTTAGTGACCATATAGGAATATCACTTTTTAATCCCTTTGAACGAATTCTAACTTTAGAAATATTTTCTTTGATGTCATTTGGAATGTTAATACTTAATTTTGTGAAATCCCATTTATTGTCACTATAGATGTCCCTAATTTTTAGGATATAGTCATTAGTTGATAAGGGGCCTTCCACAATATTTCTAGGGATTATTATATTGGGAATTCAATTAGTGTGCCATATGTTCATATTAGTATGGTAGTGGAGTGACCATGTAATACCCTTTGAACATAATTCCCACACCTTTAGGATGCTTTTCCAAATAAAGGAGTGTTTGTATTTAGCAGTACTAGTACCATATAAGGTGATGATAAGTCTAGCCCAGGAAGTTGTGGCATTGGTAAAGATTCTCCATACTAGGCTAGCTAAGGTGCACAAATTTTTTGCATTAGCATTGTGGATGCCCAGACCTCCATTGATTTTTTGTTGGCAAACATTTGACCACTTTGTTAGATGAATTTTTTCCTTTATGTGGTAGAACCCCATTTAAAATTATTTTGGACTTTATCTATGTTGTTAAGGATTTTTTCAGTTAGTAAGGTGTATTGCATGTAGTGATTTTGGATCGAATTAAGGTACGAGTGGGCTAAAGTAATTTTTTCCGTTATATTAATAAATTTCATTTTTCAGGTAGCTAGTTTGTTCTCATTTTATCAATTATAAATTGATAATCCGGTCTTGGGCTTTTAATAAATATTGGGAATCCTAGGTAGATACCAAAATTCTCACTCTTTTTAATACCTAGACTATTTGTGATATCATTAATCAAGTGAGGCAAGCAATTTTTTGATTTTTTTTTTTTTGACTTTGAGGTATTAATATTTTGTCCCTACAAGTTACAAAAATAGTCTAAACTATTTTTAATAGCTTGGCATGATTTTTTATTGGCTTTAGCCATTAATGTCACGTCGTCTACAAAAAATAAGTGGAAAAAGTTTGAGCATTTCCTTCCTTTAGTGATTGGATCCCATTTGCGGATATCAACCTGATGATTAATATATGTGGATAACATCTCCAGACATAGGATGAAAATATAGGGTGATATGGGATCGCCTTGCATGATTCCTCGACTTGGCACGAAGAATTTGGTGATGGAGCCATTAACTAATATTGCTATAGAGCTGGTTGATATACAATTTAATAAAAGTTTGGAGAATTTTGGGAGAAAATTGAAGTATCTAAGTGTTGATGTACAAAAAACCATTCTAAACGATCAAAGGCTTTTTCAAGATCAATTTTTAGGATCATGTGGCCTTGTTTGCCTTTCAGTTTCTTTAGATTGGAAACTAATTCTTGAATGATGATTGCACTATCAGAGGCTCTTCTGTTTTTCATGAAGCTGACTTGAAAATGACTAATAATTTGTTCTAGGTATGGTTTGAGGTGATTTGCAAGGATTTTAGTAATTACGTTGCAAATAGTATTGCAAAAATCAATTGGTCTAAAGTTTTTAATGTTATTAGAATTTGGAATTTTTGGGATAAGACAAAGATAGGTTCTATTTATGTCGCTGGGGATTTCTTGATTTTTGAAAATAGTATGATAGAAATTCATAACAGAATGTCCTATAATGTTCCAGTATTTTTGGAAGAAAAAGGGTGAAGGTCATTTGGCCCTAGGGCTTTGAAGGGTTTAAAAGAGAAAATAACCCTCTTAATTTCAATGTCTAGTAAAGGATTGTCTAGTGTTGTAAGGTCTAATTTATGATTTGTAGCATGATTTTTCACTAGACTATTCCAGTTTGTTGAAAAGTGAGAGGTGGTGAAAGTATTAGTAAAATAATTAAGAACGTGTGACTTGATCAAATGGTGATCTTTGAGCTAATTTCCAACATAATCTTTAAAGTAATTTATTTCTTCTTCTCTTGTTTGATGCTGAAATGTGAAAATTTTTTGTGTTACCATCTCCTTCGTTTAGCCACATTATCCTAGATCTCATTTTTCAGTAGTCCTCCTCTATTCTAAGGATATCATTGTATTCATTTTTTAAATTATATTCTAATGTTTGGAGAAAATTACTATGGGTATATGTACTGGATTTTTGGATTTCTTGGAGCCTTGCTAGAATTTTTCTTTTTTTTCTTCCTATTATATCACCAAAGATTCTGTCTTTCCGAGTCTTAATACTATTCACAAAGTTCTTGCTGGCACTATAATAATCTACTCCATACCAATTATTTTTCACAAGTATTTGGAATTCAGGATGCTTACACCAAAAAGTATCTAGTCGAAAAGGTTGTTTATGACCTTGTCTATTTTTAGGAATTAATTCTATTAATATTTAGTTATGATGAGAATAAGTCTTAGGTAGGTGAATTATTGAGCAATTTGGAAATAACTCTATCCACTCTTCATTTCCTAGAATTTTGTCTAATCTTTCCATAATGAGGCCTTTATTTTCTTGTTTATGATTTGACCAAGTATATTTGCATCCTTTATAGCCAAGATCTATTAGATTACAATTGTTTATCTTAGACCATAGGTAGTTGGCCCTATTATTGTTAACAAGTCTTCCACAAATTTCTCATTTCAATCTATAATATCATTAAAGTCTCCTTCTACCATCCACAACCCTTTATAGTTTGTACTAATTCTCTCTAGGTTTTCCCATATAATGTTCCTATTATACTTATCAGTACTAGCATATAATGAAGAAAAAAGCCAAATTTTACAAGTAGGTAGTACCTCTATTGTTGCATGAATTTCTTGGTTCCTACGGATGAAGTTGTGAACAATGACAATTTCATGGTTCTACATTACCACCATGCCACCATCCTGTCCTTCTGCTGGCACCTCTATCATCTCCGAGAAGCCAAAATCATGAAGCATTTGAGCATGATTTTCCATCCTAGTTTCCAACAAAGTAACCATGTAAGGCTTGCGTGTATCTATCATCTCCCTAAAGTTCATCCTAAAGTTGTCATTGTTCCCACCCCTTATGTTCCATATAATGAAGTTAGTAGGACGATTCACGAATAGGTTTAGGTTCTTGTTTGTTGGGTCCCCATTCTCCCTCACTTCCCCTTAGAAGTACAGGGTTCATTCCTAGTGATAGAACTAGGATCATGCCTCCGTTGCCAACTGTTAGATCCTTGGGTGGTCTGATGTCCATCAAGCACTTGAACAATGCCAGTGGACAGTTGAGCACATACCTCTTCTCTTGCATCTCCGTGAAGATATACACTTTTACCTCGTCTAGCTTTGAGAACTCTAGGACTTGATCCAAGCCTAGGTTGAGAGGCTCCTCTACCTCTTTCATGGCTGCTTCTTCGAGTTCTGGTTCCTGCATTGCCCGATGGTGTGGTGGTGATGGTTATTGATATATTGGAGTAGCTGGTTGCTCCCGGGCTTGCTGTGTGTTCTCCCATGGCATGCAGATAGGGTTCAGTTGGGATAGCATTTCCGGCGGAAAGAAGGGCATACCAGGAGGGCATTCTGGGGATGAATTGGATTGAAATGTGGTGGCATATTCCAATGGTTTCTCATTGCATGCACTAAGTTTGGGTTCATGGATGGCGCCAATGGGTGTAGGATGTTGTTTAGCCAAACCTGATTCAGGTAGTTGTTCATTGCAAGCCTCATTCCCTCGGTTACCAACTGAGCTAGATATTGAGTGTTGTGAAGAATGACTATCGACTCCTGACCATTGATTTGAAGGTTGAATGAGACTGCATGCCCCATTAGGCCCATTTCCATCCACGAGATAGGCTGGTAATCCTGAGCTTGTGGAGGTTGGACATAAACAATTTGAGAATTTTCTGTTTGTGGAGGGAAAGGAGGTAGGGTTTCCATGGTTTGAGCTCTGTGTTGTCTTAGTATTTGGATGATTTTGTACCTTTTCCTTAGGGTTGAGGGGAGTCTTGGCATTTTCTATAGGTTGTTGTATATTTAAAGGCTCACTGGCAGGCGTGGGATTAGAGCTAGTAGTAATGAGGGAGGGATTGGTGGATAAGGTAATGATTGGGGCTTCCAATTGCATGGCGTTTGAGTGCCCAAGGTCTTTTTTTATAGCATGATCTTCCATGGATATAGTATCCCTTCCGTGTTCTAGGGTATAAGCCATTTGTTCTTCATTAGTTTCTTTAGAGGACATTTGGACGACATGCCTTAAGGGGAGGGGGAAGGGGATATCTTCGTATCCATTAGAAAGATTTTGTTCACTAGACTTGGTTAAAGAAGGATTATTATCAACCGTCTGATTTAATTGGTCGATAGACAGCGTAAGTTTATTATTAGTTGTAGAGTTAATTATGTTTTTTGGGGTAATTTGTTACATGGCTCTATTATCGTTACTACTAACAGTTGACACGTATGTCCATGTCCTCCTTTTGAGTGGATCCATTTGCATGGTTAATTTTTAATTTATTATTTTTTTCATTATTAGTAGTTTTACCTAAAATCATTTGCTTGCTATCAAGGAATGGAAAGTTGTTTTGTATTGGAATGGTGGTATTTCCCTTAACAAATTTTTTCGGATTCTTTCCACCATTATTTTCTAAGAAATTTGTTGGATCTTTAGATTTATATTGCAAAATTTGAGTGTCCATGTACTTACCTGTATTTGCATTGAATAATTTAACCGTGATACCTGGGCCGTTGTGATTCTCCATTAGATTATTGGTGCTTTTCTGATTGCTCCTTGCTTCTTACCTTTGTTGAATGAGACAGTTGTCCATTCTCCTTGTGAATCTTCCGCCTCTGTATTTGATTTTTCTTTGGTTGGGTGCGAGTTTTCCTTAATATTCTTTTGAATATGAATACATTATCCTATTGTGTGGTCAAGTCTTCCACAATTTTTGCAAAGGAAGTTTTCACCCTCATAATAAATGTATTGCTTGTGACCAACATATAAGAAAGGTTGCACTGGAATTTTTAGTGGAAGTTCCACAAAAAACCTTGCATAACGACCTCGTAATGTGGTTGATGTAAACACATCAATTTTTAGTAGACGACCAATTGCATTTCTAATTTTTTCCAGAACTTGTCCATCATAAAATTTCGTTGGTAGTTATGGTAGCCTAATCCATACTGCTGAAACAATTAATTTTTCCTTTGTGGCTACAAAGTTTCGCTTCCACTTTGTAATGGAAAGAAAATGGCCATTAATGAACCACGAACCTTGATGAAGAGCCTTCTCCATATCTTTTTTCTTGGATTTGATTATATAGTAGTCCTCCCCTAAATCAATTAATGAGAAATCCTCCGTTGGACGCCATAGTTCTTGAATCTTTCTTTTTAAGTAATGGTGCAGTATACGTTTTCCAATGAGCTTTACAATGATATAGCACTTCCGGGGCTCATAAATTCTTTGTCTATCTTCCTCTGTTAACGAGATCGTTTTAATAGCTCGTGTGCTAGTGATCATTAATTGCTCGAACGTTTCTTCTTCTGAGGGAGTTTCTGCCATATCTATGTTGGATTGACTCAGATTTGGTGCAAAGATCATTGGATCTGAGAATATAAGCATATCTTTGAAGGATGCTTTGTTCTCCGAACCATACTATATGGATTTTGCTTGTTCAATATCAGGTGGTTTAGGTGGTATAGTGTTTGTAGTTTCATAGGGTTGTGGATTCATTTTTAGAGAAAGAATAAATAGCTATGACTTCTTAAGTTACTTAAACAACAATTTTAACTTTGCTGTTGATGGTTGTTTTTAAATTTTTTTAAAACAGGATTCGAACCAGAAAATGGAAAAACAGAGGGCTCTATCTCTATTAGCTTACTAATTGGTATACTTATAAAAATATTATTTTAAAAAATTAAAATTCAACTCTTATTATATGATATTATCATGATTGATTTTGCTGTAAACAGATTTTCTTTATATAAACTAAAAAAAAGGACGCTTATTTTTGTCTAGTATATGTACACTTCTTTTACATTTTTTCATATAATATAAATAAGACACAAATTTCAATATAAGATATGCATGTATTAGATACTCAGTTTTAAAGAGAATACTAAACATTTTGTTAGTAATTCTGATTTGTACTAATAATTCATAGAATGTAGTCAACTAGTCGTAATTTCATATCAAAGTCAAGCGTTTGTATTAATAATGTTTGGTTTTATGCTGGAAATCCTAAAAGAGTTTAGTGGCTCCAATGTTGGAATTTGGTAAATGCCTTCAAGTTGGAGTGTTTTTTGAAAATATTTTTTCGACAATTTAATGTTAGCTTCCACCCTAGATTACTTTTTTTTTTTTTTTATGGATATTCAACTATAGTTATAGTAGTATCTCTTAAAATTAATTTCTGATTCAAAATCAACTCCAAATTAAATACATTTATTTTCCAAAGAAGATGAAGCCAAATCCAGAACTAATTCAATCCAAAATCCAAATGTCAGGTCATGAATCAAGAAGTTAAAATGTACTACAACTCGTATCAGTTACGGGGCTTCTTACGACACATGCTATTCACGTGCTTCCACTTGCCATCCTGCAGTCTTCGGTCTCACCGTCGACTTTCGTCGCCCTTAGCTTAGGTCAGTCTCTCCCTCGCCGTGCATTCCCCGCTACCACTCTTTCTTCTTGCCGGCGAAAGCCACTCTCCACTTTCCGGCATCTTCAGTTCTAGAATCTCCTTTTTCTGTTCCACACTTTTTAAAATTTTAGTGAATTTCTTTTTATCCACTCTAATTTATACTATTAGGATGATGGGATATGAGAATCAGAGTTACGAAGAATCTCATCTATATGCGTCCAAAGAGGAGATGGAATCACTAGTACTCAACGACGATTCATCCAACGGCGCTCATTCATTCTCCGATCCACTTTCCTCCTCATCTCTGCCGTTCGCTGAAATACCCGCTGAGCAAAGTCAAACCCCTAATTCATTCAATTCCATCCTTGAACCTCCTTCTTATGCTGAGGCTATTTTCAGATCCTTTGATGCCGATCACTCTCCTACTGAAATCAACGGTCACGATCACTCTGTCGCTTCGCCTTCCTCGTCTCCGTCATCATCCTCGGAATTCCTGAGAATCAGCGTTTCGGATCCACTGAAAGAGCAAGAGCTGACGAATTCGCTCGTTCCAGGGGGGTCGAATTATGTTACCTACCTAATTACTACGAGGACGAACTTACCTGAATTTGACGGAACTGAATTCAGCGTTCGGAGGAGATTTAGAGACGTGGTGACTTTATCGGACCGGTTGGCGGAGTCGTACAGAGGTTTTTTCATTCCGTTAAGGCCAGACAAGAGTGTAGTTGAGAGTCAGGTGATGCAGAAACAGGAGTTTTTGGAACAGAGGAGAGCAGCACTGGAGAAGTACCTGAGGAGATTAGCTGCGCATCCGGTGATTCGGCGGAGCGAGGAGCTGAGGATGTTTCTGGAGGCGAACGGGAAGCTGCCGCTGGTGAGGACCACGGATGTGGCGTCAAGGATGTTGGATGGGGCAGTGAAGTTACCGAAACAGATGTTTGGAACTGAGACAGTAGTAGGGGGAATGGTGGATGTGAATGAGGTGGCTCAGCCTGCCAAAGGAGGTAGGGACTTATTGAGAATCTTTAAGGAGTTGAAGCAATCTGTAACTTATGATTGGGGTGGTGTGAAGCCACCTGTAGTAGAGGAGGACAAGGAGTTACTGGAAAAGAAGGAGAAATTGCAGGATTTTGAGCAGCAGCTCAGCAATGTGTCTCAGCAGGTTAATATCTGCTCTTCTTTTGAATGTGGATACAGTAAATATTATAAATATTAACATCTGATTGATTATTTAGCAGTACCTTAAAGTTGGTCTTATATTCATGTTCAATATGCACATCATTGCTGGTATGCTAAACGAATTTCAGTTTGGATAAATGTGAATTCACTTGGTAGATTTAGTTACTTTAGTACTGCTACTGCCTAGTCATAAGACTTGTTATGAAAGTACTGCCCGTGCTGTGCAGTATTTTCTTAGACTGAACATGAACATCTTTATCTGATCTATTCAGTAGTCTTTTGCTGGGAAAGTTATTTGACCATTACTGGCACCGAGCAATTACCTTATTCTTATGATTCTTCAGGCTGAAGCACTTGTAAAAGCTCAGCAGGATATTGGAGAAACCATGGGGCAAATGGGCCTAGCTTTCGTCAAGTTAACAAAGTTTGAGACAGAGCAAGCAGTTTATGATTCACAAAGAACAAGGGCTGCAGATACGAAGAATGTCGCAACTGCTGCTGTTAAGGCGAGCAGGCTATATAGAGAGCTAAATGCACAAACTGTCAAACATTTGGTGAGTTCATATCAGTTTCTCATTTTTAAACTTGAATGCTGATATATATTGATGCACCTGATATACTTGATCAGACAAAGATTTACCTGGCGTTCATCTGAGACTATCGTGTTTGGACACATCCTAACTGCTTGTGCTTTTTACTAATTGTTAAAAAAATATGCACGGGAAGACTTCTTTGCCTTTGCTTATTATCTGTTCAAGTGTCGAAATGTTGCAGGATAAGCTCCATGAATACCTTGGAGTGATGTTAGCTGTGAACAATGCATTTTCGGATAGGTCAAGTGCTCTTTTGACTGTACAGACATTGTTGTCAGAGCTGTCATCACTGAATTCAAGGATTGAAAAACTTGAAGCTGCTTCATCTAAGATATTTGGTGGGGACAGGTCTAGAATTCGTAAAATAGAAGAGCTCAAAGAAACTCTTAGAGTTACTGAAGATGCCAAAAGTTCTGCTGTGAGGGAGTATGAGCGGATCAAGGTAACATCAAATGCTAATAGCTAGTGATGCAACTGAAGAAGCTTTCTGATTTTTGTATCTTCTTTTTCTTTACTGCATAGTGAGCAATCCATATCATTAATCATCATATCATCTGCATCATTGTCTCTTTTCTTTAGACGATGAATCCTCTTTGCTGTGTTTAAAGTGACTGAAAATCATACAGTTAATGTTAAAAAAGACATGTATACTTTTTGGGTAACTTTTTCTAGGTGCTGGTCAGTTGACAAAAATAGGATTAACTCAATTCCACAGATTTTTGTCAAGTTATGATATGTTGACAAGAGCCAGAAGAAGCAATTATTCAGTGATTGGGGGCAAAAAAGTGATAAATAGACTGCTATGGGAAGTTAATCAAAATGCTTCACCTGGGTGACTGATCGGCACTCACCTCATACACACACACACACACACACACACTTTTCAAATAAGGCTGAATTTCTCCATATATTACACTACTATTAGCTCTTTCTTTCATCTAATTTAGACCTTTCTTTGAGCATCTTTGCAACACCTCAACTTAAGTTTGGGATGAAAATAGGTCATAGCTATTGAGTTCATGATATTCAGGTCCAAGTCATCTCTCAGTTATGACTGTGAGCGCCATAAGTGGAACCAAAGTTGGTATCCTGGAATTTCATAACATGGGATCTTGTTCATGCCTGATTCTATGATAGACTGTTAAAGCTCTATTCCTTTTACCCATATTGGATTAGTGAAGCAGAAAGTGAGGTTTCTACTACTCTGGTATAAAATGAACAATAGCTTTATGGGTTTTTAGGATTACGATCGGACAGTCCTACTTCCTCAGAAGGTTTAACTGGAAGATTCATTTAAAGTTCTTACAAATGTTATTGTTGGGACGATATCTCTAGTTGATTAATCAGGTGCTGTCAACTATGAATAGTGTAGGTGACGCTGGTAAGATGGGGTAAAAGAATTAGTATTCAATATTTCACCTATTAAGAAAATGCATTTTAGGTCTAACTCAGTCTTAAAAGTTAGCTCATGATGACGTGAAAACCTATTCCCAACAACCAATATGGGACAATTAACAACCCTTGACACGCTGAGAGACATCTAGTGCGTGCAGGATATAACATGGGGGCCCGGTATTGGTTGAACCAAGAATAGGATAGGTTTGGATCTGATACTATGTTAAGAAAATTGACCTTGGGCTTTATCAAAACAACAACAATTACAACAATAAACCTAGTGAAATCCCACAAGTGGGGTCTGGGAAGGGTAGTGAGTACGCAGACCTTACCCTTATCCCAGAGAAGTAGAGAGGTTGTTTCCGAAAGACCCTCGGCTCGAGAGGATGAATAGAAAACAATCAAATATCAACAACAAAGGCCAGAAAAATGATTACTATGTAAGAACGAGAAAAATAAATGGAAGAAAGCAATAGCAATAGCAATAACAACAAGCAATAACCACGACGAGATACTAGAAAACCGAAGCGGAAGCGGAACATAGTAAGAAAATCAATATAATACTAGCAATCTAAGGACAACGACAATATACTAACAGACTAGCCCTAAACAACTCGGTGTGGATCAGAAAAACGCCCGACTACCTACTACCCTTCTACCCCAATTCTCGACCTCCACACCTCTCCCTTAATAATTCTTAGACCTCCGTCTGCCTTTTCTCATACTCACCAAAGCTAACGGTTCACACCTCCTAACTGGGGCATCTAGGCTTCTCCTCTTCACATGCCTGAACAATCTAAGCCTTGCTTTTCGCATCTTGTCCTTCAGGGAGGCCACGTCCATCTTCACCCAAATATCCTCATTCCTAGTCTTATCCAACCTAGTGTGCCCGTACATCTATCTTAGCATACTCATTTCAGCTACGTTCATCTTCGGGATATGGGAGTTATTGAGTGGCCAGTATTCCGCCCCATATAGCGTAGTCGGTCTAACCACCGCTTTGTAAAACTTACCTTTAAGTTTTGGTGGTACATTTTTAACCTCCATTTCATCCACCCCGCCCCTATATAGTGTGCTCGTCAATTTCCCCTTTTTCTTGGATAACTGCCCAAGATACTTGAAACTTCCTCTCTTGGTGATGCCTTGTGAGTCAAGACTCACGTCCATGTCCGCTCCTCCCGTCACGTCGCTGAATTTGCACTCCAAGTATTCTGTCCTAGTCCTGCTCAACTTGAAACCTTTAGACTTTGGGGTCTGTCTCCAAACCTCCAAGTTCTCATCAATCAGTACTATGTCATCAGCTAATAACATACACCATGACAACTCCCCTTGAATATGATGTGTAAGTGCGTTCATCGCCAATGCAAATAGGAACGGGTTGAGCACAGATCCTTGGTGTAACCCCATCCCAATCAGAAAACGGTTCGAGTCTCTTCCCCCTGTGCTCTCCTGTCTTAGTTTCATCATACTTTTCCTTAATCTTCTTAGTGTATGTTACCGGAACACCTTTAGCCTCCAACCATCTCCAAAGAACCTCCCTAGGGACCTTATCGTTTGCTTTCTCTAGGTCAATAAATACCATATACAAATCATTCTTCCTTTCCCGATACTGTTCCACCAACCTCCTAACAATATAGATGACTTCCATAGTTGAATGTCCTGGCATGAAACCGAACTGATTCTCGGATATAGACATAGTCCTCCTTACCACTCACTTCCACCACCCTCTCCCAAACTTTCATAGTATGACGAAGCAACTTGATACCCATATAGTTATTACAATGTTGGATATGACCTTTGTTCTTGTACAACAGAATCATCGTACTCCACCTCCATCCTCCGGGCATCTTCTTCGGCATAAAAATGACATTAAACATCCTAGTCAACCACTCCAAGCTTGCCCTACCCGCGTACTTCCAAAATTCTACCCGGATCTCATCTGGCCTGGCCGCTTTGCCCCTGCTCGCCTTACGCACAACCCCCATGACCTCAATATAAATGCGCCTACAATACCTAAAATCACGACGACTCTCGTAGTGCACACCTAGCATAATGTTCATGCTCCCCATTTTATTCAAGAGTTTATGGAAGTACGTCTGCTATCTTCGCTTGATCTGTGCCTCTTCCATTAAAACTCCACCTTCCCCGTCTTTGAGGCACCTCACTTGGTCCAGATTACGAGCCTTCCTTTCTCTTACCTTGGCTAGCCGAAACAACGTTTTGTCCCCGCCTTTGTCCCCCATTTCTTCATACAAACGAGCAAACACTGGAATCTTAACCTCCGTGACCGCTAACTTCGCCTCCTTCTTAGCCTTTTTATACCCTTCTATGTTTGTCCTCTTCTCTTCTTCGTTTGTGCTCTCTACTAACTTCAAATTCGCTATCTTCTTAGCTTCATTCCTTTGGACCTTTTCGTTCCACCTTCCTTTGGACCTTTTGATTCCACCACCGATCCCTTTTGTGGCCGCCAGAGTAACCATTCGAGATTCCTAACACCTCTCTCACAACCTCCTTAATGCAGTTCGCGGTCATCGTCCACATGCCATTCGTCCCCACTACTCCTCCAAGCCCCCATAGCCAGCAAATTCTCCTGCAACCCCTTAGCCTTATAAAAAAAAAGAAAAAAAATTGTTTGGGCCTAACTTATTCTCAAAAAGCTAGTTCATGAGGCTAGAATTGCCCGAGACCATGTAAGAAGACAACAACCTTTTCCTTCAACCAAGGTGGGACAAGTAATATCACCAATCATGCAACAATAAAGTAGATATTTTATTTTCATTGTCCCTAGGATGTTGAGATCTTATTTGAATGTGGCTTCTTAGAGCCATTTTTCTTATATCTAAAGCTAGTGATAATTTTCTATTTATTCAACCTACTACTGTCAATGATGTTTAGCCTTTGGTTTCCATATTTTTTTCAAGAGTTACTTGGTTTGCTAAATCAGTGCCCATTAAATGTTTTTTCATTAGTCTCTTTTTAACAATTTAAGGTGCTGAAGTTATTTTATGTAAAACCCCTCCCAACAAGGCTCCCGTTTCATTCACTAGAGTGACCATGCATGTATTACCAGTTCAACTTGCTTGATTTGATGTAATGGTTCATGTATGAAGGCAACGCTTGATTATTATTTTTAAATTGCACTCACATCAGGAACAGTATTAATATTTGTAAAGAGGATGTTTAATTTATCTTCTCTCCTATTTTGCATAATTTATCTGTTATATCATTTTCATTGAGATTAACACTATAGTTGCTTGATGGTGAAACATGCAGGAAAACAACAAGAATGAGCTTGAGAGATTTGAGAAGGAAAGGCATGATGACTTCTTGGGAATGTTGAGAGGATTTATTGTCAATCAGGTATCTTTGTCTTCTAGTATTGCTGCATCAAATGTCTACTCTGAGAGCATTGTTCCAAGGAACATGCTTTTGTTTTTTTCCCCTTGTGAAATGCTTTTTATGGGGCATTTGATTTATTCCAATATGTCCAACTTATATTATAGACCACTTTGAATCTGATGTTAAGCATGCTTAATCTATTTGTGTTCGTAAGTTGTTACCATCTAATATAGTGAGGATAATGTCCTTTCTCAAACCACTTTTCAAAAAGCGGCTCCATTTTTCCAAGCAAATTAAGTGTTTTGTTTCGTTTTATTTAGCAAGTGCAAGAAAAATAAATATGCGAGATATCAGCATGTCTTTTGTGTTTCCTTGAAGAAATTATTGGAATGAAAGATGGTAAATTTCATCTGAATATCTTATGCCAAAAAAAGAAAAAGAAAAGGAAGAAGGATAAGGAGGGCGTACTTTTCCCCTATAGAGACGAGTAATAGGAAAATAACTATGCTGTGGAGGATATCAAAATGTACCAACTGTAATGCGAGAATAGTTGTCTAACATGTATGTTTTTCCAGTCACTGAGTATTTTTAACGTTACTTTTGTTAGCGTACTTGGGTTTTTAAATAGGATTCTAGCTGCTGTGTTTTGGTCTTCACTATTGCTTTTCTTAGATCTGGCTCTTCTTCTTTTAGGCTTTTCATGAACAACTGAATCTCTTGGGTGGAAGGGGGGGGGGGGTCCTTGTTTCTGTCACCTTAGAAAGGACCTTTATTATCGCATCCTCCCTAACCTCTTACTCAACTTGCAGACTCAGGGAGAACCGTCTTCCTTCTTCCTACTCCATCCTATTTCATTATTGCCTTGTGGAATGAAAATGTTTGGGTGCCTCTTGTCCCTTTTCCTCTCTTGTCGGGTCTCAACGGGCAGGTCAATACACTGTTTAAGTCGAGGTCCATCACTAGCTTGGTTTCCCATTTCTCAGTGCACAGTGGACATCATTGAGGAATATTACCTAGCGTTAACTCCTTTAAACTCAAGGTTTAGTGATGCATAACTGATGGACTATAGGTGATGCGTGTCGTCCTATGCCCGTTAGGAATCAGTGGCGCATCACAAATGCAAAAGTTTTCTGTAGGTTTTGCACTGCAATCATGTCCCAAGAAGAGTAAAAACTGAAGTACTTATGAACTGAATTTGTTTCAAATTAAGAGCTCTTTAGACTGATAGGTTGCGATAATTGCTTGAAATGGTGCCGGTCATTTTGGTTTACATGGCTGGAAGTAGAAGATCTATAATCAATTAAGTACTAATGTGGGATCTTGGGTCTGTGTCAGTGGGTTTCAGAGGCTATGGACACAGGAACTAGAGACTCGGAATATTTTGTGAGAATATCAGGAATTGGGTGTACTCAGATCATGTTAAATGTTGATGGAATGCTGCTCTGCATTGCTCTGTTTCTATCAGGTCAAACAGTCATCCTTAGGAAAGTCTAGCATACTTCCAATCTTTATTCTTCTGGGCTCTTGTAGCCATTTCTAATTACTCTCTTGTGGATAAGATAATTGGCTATTGGTTAGTTTTTAGGTTGCATTGTTGTGAGTCCTAATCCAATAATATGACTTGGAATACAAGCATGTGGATGCAATAACTTGGAGATATCCTATGCATGTAGCAGTTGTGTCCATTTTAAATTTGGGACTCTACTGCAAACCAATGGAGTTGTTTTGATGTTCATTCCCGTATTTAGTAAGTTAAGGCATTGCAGAGATTGATCCGCTCTTCTTCATTTCTCTCGCCGGCTTCATTGAATTACTTGAAGTCCTTGCTTCGCTAGGCCAGATTAAATTGTATGGTGACTTGACTCATTCCGCGTTGCACTGGATTCAATAGCAGAAACTAAACCCTTAAATCTGGTCCTGCATTTAAATGTGAGAACGAGGCTATACATTTTGGGATTAAGTTGTTTTAGCCATCTTCGTGGAGAACTTGAAAAGGAATGCTTATAATAATGATAACTGGTAACCGGATTTGTGCTAAACTGAAGGCTAAGATACAAATCAACTCAACTCAAACAAATTATTACCTTCCTCTATCTTTCCTACTTTTTGCTGCAATTGGCTTTCCAGTTCGAGCCATCATTATTATAAATGATTGACTAAAAATTGTTGTCATCCATTTATTTCTGGGACTTGAAAACGTGATATTAGCAAGCCACTTGAACTTTCTTGTGACAAGGTAGGATCTTTGGTCGGGCATACATGAAACTTTAGGTCACCTCTAAACTTTTCTTAGATAAGGTATGTCACCTGTGAACTGGATTGAACGTTCTGCTATTACTGGTGTTCTTCAAAGTGATTTTCCTTTCTAACAAGAGTTAGCCCTTTTACTTGTTCCTTCTTCTATTCCCTTGGAAAAGATTAATAGGAGAAAATAACATGTTGAATTTTACCAGGCAGGGTATGCAGAAAAGATGGCAAATGTTTGGGAGACGGTTGCAGAGGAAACTAGTGGATATGCAAAACATGGTAGCTGAAGAGTTGTACATATTGGCTTTTTAGCTTCTGCCTTGCTTTTTTACTTTTACCGCCTATCCCCCCCCTTCTTGTGTATTCTACTTGATTTGTAAACCAGCTTAGAGACAGGTTCATAGCTCAAATGTAAATGTTTGTTCCAACATTTTGTTCTCGTAGAGTTCTAATTGATAGCCTGTGGGAACTTGCATTTGCCAGATTGCTATTAAATATCATATTTATTCATTCAGTTTTAGCAAGTTCACATCATCAAGGTCTCAAGCCTCTAGGATTAGAAAACAGTGTGTGTGGGG
>ML380798.1:86403-151838 GCA_005239525.1 Nicotiana knightiana | reverse complement strand
GGGGGGGGGGGGGGGGGGGTACTTTTTCCTTTGAATCCTTCAAACAATTTTTTTATTTTTACATTCAATGTGATCATGTTATGTTTCCTCCTAAGGATGGATAGAAAGCTGCACTTTGTCCGCAAACCTGTTATATAGGCCAACAAATTTTATGAAATACTTTTCTTATTCTTTTTTTTTTTTCCTTCAGATCTTGCATTACGTTTGCTGCGTTGTTGCACCGTGCAATAATCTTTGGCTGATGCATTGACTGTCTCTTAGTGATTGTATATCTTTGAACGTAATCATATTCAGCTTGAGTGAGAGGGACGTTGGATCTAATAATTGTACTCCAGAGTCCAGTCCAACAACATTACTCCCAACTCTGGTACTAACAATTCGTTCACTCTTGTGCGTTTGAAAAATGACAGGTGCTTTATGGTTGTCACTAGTGTAACTTCCCATGTTTAGTTTTTACAGTAAATTTGGTAACACAAGTGAAATGGGAAGAAAAGAGAGTCTTGTATAACTGCTAAACTGAACGTTCTGTAGGACCAAAAATTATGGAAATTAGGAGGATTCCATTGCCGCTCAAAATAACAAAAACAAATAGCACACACTTGGGTATTTACAGACACAGTAAACAAAATCACTCTCTTGACCAACCCAATTCAAGAATGAAAGAATCGTGGCATCTAACTCCTAAACATCTTCCTAAAAATTACTTAGATGAGAAATCTAGTATCTAATCATCATTTGCTGAGGGAGCTGCAGCACCGTCATCGCCAGAGCTGGTAGCTGTTTCAGGTCTAATTTCTTCCAGTTGCTGGAGAACTTGCTGAACTTCTGGTCGAGCTGATGGTGAAGGATCAACACAGTGCAAAGCCAATTTCAGAGTATTTAGTAGTTCATCACCGATTACAGATGCGTCCCTCATTAGTTCTAAATCAAACACCTCATTGGTCCATTCCTCTTTCACAATTGAAGCAACCCACTGAGGCAAATCTACACCATTCATTGCCTCTCCTGGAGACTTCCCAGTTAGAAGTTCCAGTATGATAACACCAAGGCTGTATACATCTGTCTTCGTGTTAGCTTTTTTGAGCTTTGAAAGTTCAGGTGCTCGATAACCAAGTGCTCCAGCAGTTGCAATCACATTTGCATTTGCAGCAGCAGTCATGAGGCGCGATAGACCATAATCTGCAATCTTTGCATTTGTGTTTTCATCAAGTAAAACATTACTTGATGTAAGATTCCCATGAATGATGTTAGCATTTGTATGAAGGAAGAGCAAGCCCCTTGCTGTACCCTTTGCTATTCTCATCCTTGTTGCCCAATCAATCGGTGTATCAGGGCCGCGAGCTACAAAAGAGGCAGTAGTTTTTATAATCTGAATTTCACAAATAAAAGCAAATAAATATAAAATTGAAAACTGATTTCTGCTTACCATGAAGAAAAGTAGCCAAACTTCCTTTAGGCATGTAGTCAAAAACAAGAAGTTTCTCTCCTTTGGGACCCATGTAATATGCTCTAAGGGCAAGAAGATTTGGATGCCTAATCTTTCCAAGAATATTGACTTCATTCTCAAATTCCCTTTGACTTCTTGTGATCTTCTCTCTCAATCTTTTCACAGCAACTTGACTGCCATCCTCTAATGTGGCCTTGTACACTGTACCATAAGTGCTCTTTCCCATTATTTCGGCGGTAGCACATAGAAGATCATCTGCTGTGAACACAATAGGTCCATCAAAATGGACAAGCTTTCCTCCTGTATCTCCCGCTGCTTCAACTTCTCCAGCAGTTATTGGAATACCCTTTTCACCTCTAGCTGTTGCCCCCGCTGCCTTACCGGTGGCTTCGCCATCCTTTGCTGCTTTAGCTGCAGCCCTTTTCCTGATCAAACAGCATAGAAGAATGCCACATAGTAGAACCAAGATTATGAGAAGAGCCCCTCCTGCTATGAGAATGATATCCTTAGTACTTAGTTTACGACCTCGTTTTCTTGGTGTTTCAGGGGCTGGAGCTGCTGGGGTAATTAGACATGGGGTTGAATAACTGTACCCACATAACTGAAAATTACCCACAAAGGCACTTGAGTTGAATTTCTGAGCAAGATGAGATGGAACAGGACCAGACAGATTGTTAAATGATACATTGAAGGAACTAAGATTTGGTAAATCACCTAGAGAAGCTGAGATTTGTCCACTTAGATTGTTATGAGCTAAATCTAGTTGTCTAAGAGCTGAAATGTTCCCAATAGTGACTGGAATATCACCACTAAAATGGTTATTCCTCAAGTTAAGAATTGATAGTTTTTGCAATTTGCTTATGGCTTCTGGGATTTGGTTATCAAGTTGGTTACTTTCCAAGTTCAAGACCACAAGTGAGGATAGATTGGAGAAGCTTTCAGGCAAGCTTCCTTTAATTGCATTGAAAGACAAATCAAGTGTTGTAAGCCTAGAGAGCCTCCCAATATCACTTGGAATAGAGCCTGAAAGATTGTTATATTTGAGATCAAGGAAAATGAGGGAAGGAGATTGTGTGATACTTGAGGGGATTGAGCCAGACAAAGAATTATAGCTAACATTAAGCCTATAAAGCTTAGTAGAATTAACAAGACTAGCAGGAATAGAACCAGACAACGAATTATTACTCAAATCAAGAGTTTGAAGAAGAGGGCAAAAGCCAAGAGAAGAAGGAATAGAACCAGAGAACTTATTGTTGAAGAGTTGAAGTCCTCTAAGATTAGGTAAGAGTCCCAAAGTAGAAGGAATTGAACCAGCAATGAAATTATCATGTAGACTGAGCTTTCTAAGAGCTTGAAATTGGCCAATTTTTTCAGTAATTCTACCACCTAAACCTCTCCAAGGAAGCTGAATTACAATGACTTGTCCTTGAGCACATTTAATACCAAGCCAACCACCAGAACAAGCTCCAAATCCACTGTCATTCCAGCTCCTTAAAAACCCTCTTGGATCAATCAATTCTTGCTTAAATGCTTGAAGTGCTTGAAAATCAGCTTGAGTTATAATTATACCATCCCAATCCTGACCTAAAGCTGGCTGATTTCCAGAAATTAGTAGCTGAAATAACAAGAAAATTTGGGCAAATAGAAAGAACCTTTTTGAACACCAAGAAAAACCAGCTTCAATCTTCCATTTTTCCTTGTTTTTATCAGAAATAATGCATCTCCAAGCTCCGTCTTGAGTTAAAGACTTGTTAATTCGAGATGGGTATGGTTCAAAACTACTAAAAATTTGATCTTTAGCTCCCATTACCACTTACCTAAGTTCTCAATACTATAAGGGTGCAAGAATTGAACAAGATAAAATGAAAATGAAACTCTTCTCTCTTCTCTCTTCTCTCTCCCTAATTTGAAACTAAACTGTAGAGTTCACACTACAAGAAGATTTTGTAGTAAGAGGAGCTGGGGGGAAGCACGTGAAGTGGAGCATATAGAGCTAATATGAAGGAATCTATGAAAAGTTTATTGGGAGACATGAAAAAGTGTCAGGTGTGTGTGGCACCAGATTCAGAAGGCTCCCCTCCCCTTTACTACATACAACTAAAAAGCCTATAACGGCTAGTTTTCCTGGTCTGTCCAAAAGCTTATAAAACTAAAAATGTATTGGCCTTTGTATTGGTAAAACTTATTATGGTCTGTGGATAAAGCTTACTAAAAATGAAAGAATTATGTCTAGGGTTTGGGAACTGAGCTGTTTTTATTTTCTAACGGCTATCTTTTTCAGGTGGGGGTCCCAATTCTACAAAATTTAACAGGACTAGAGTGGGCCAAAAATTAATACTTTCAGATTGTCCTATGTGTGATTTACCATTTTTGCCCACCACCAGTTCATCCACTGTATTTTGATTATGACTTAATCCTACCGGTAGTCTAAGACGGGTCCCTTGGTCATCCGAGGTTAACTAGATTTGACGTTTCTTATAGTACTTGTTTTACAATTTATTTATTCTTTCTTTTCACACTTGCAATAAGAGCTCTAGCAATCTTTATTTGACCAAAAAATTTATATCTTGGTTCAACTAAATAAATTTATATAGATGAGGGTTAATCTTAGCTAACAATAATATTTCAAAGATGGAATTGTCAAAAGTGCAATAAATACTATGTAGGAATATTTTAATGGCAGCGACAACACACAATAATATTTAAGAAGTCAAAGACAACAATGTAGCATTAAATATTGATTAATAGCAATAAATGACATTTAAGTAAATAGAATGAACGAGTCACCCGAGAAAGGATCGAATTAGTGAATATTCTTTCTGACAATAATGAGTGATGGATAATCCTTCGAATATCTGAGTTATTCTCGGATTTGGTGGAAACGTGTAGACAAAATTCTTAATAAAAAGGTTGTGTTTGTATGCTTGCAATAGGATCTGCTTCTCTCTCTAAAATCAAAGTATATTTTACAAATGAATATCACATGTCCCTTATCATTGCGATTTTTCTATTTATAGGGAATATGTTCCAAAAAAACCTAACAGTATAAGTAAGAGAATATTCTCTGCTAAGGGTGCTCGGCCTCGATGACAGCTCCTCGACTTCAGTCTTGCCGACTCTTTGATCGCGACATTCGTTGATAATTAGATTACTTCGACGCGTGACATCCTAGGAATATTTTACTAATACCGTTTCGACTTAAGAATGATTTTGACCCATACGTTTAGTTCCTCCGCTTATCAAGGTCGTTCCTCGCGGACGAGGTCGGTGAGCGGACAATGTCGTTCATGATACAATTCTATAGAGTTGGCTGAGGTCGTGGTCGTGGAGACAGGGCTATGTGTCCTTCTGAGGTCCGCATATTTTGAATTTTTTGAATTACTCGGGAACTTTGTTGGAGCCATCTCGTCCAAGAGAAGAAGTGACGTCATGACATCATGCATCATAATGACGCCGTTTCTCGACGCATTACATCGATTTAGGTGCGACCCTTGATTGGCTCTATTGTTTCAATTTCTATGCTAATCATGACCCGCGATTCGATTCTTATGTCTCTCAAACCTTATAAATAGGGAAGGCTTGTTGATTTTGAAACTTTTTCATACTCTTCATTCTCTTTAAGCAATAACTTCTCTTTCATCTTCTCTGTAGAATCATTTCTACTCTCTGTTTCACCAACTCACATCGTTCCTCATTCTTTCTTGCTTGTTATTCTCCTTCTTTACATTGAATTATGTCTAACACACCTTTTGAGTCTGGCGAGGGAAGCTGTGTTGCTCCCTTGGGAGTGGTGTTCCCCTCCCATGAGGAGAGTGTTCCTGTCACCGTTGATGATGGAACCTTCCCGTCAGTGAAGGAAATAATCCTACGCAACCCTGATTCCAGATCCGATTATACCAAATCACCAGAGGCAGAACCTGGAGCCTTTCGGTCAGTGATGATGGTGATGAAATTTGCGGAGCTTAAGGCTAAATTCGGCCTTTTTAATCATATCGAGTTGATACTGGTCGGGTGGATATGATACAGGTCCACCGTCCTGGGTATTACACCCTCTATGCCTACCCTTTCCAAGTCGCCTATTCTTTCCCCCTCCTTTCGCTGGTGGAGGAATTCTGTCGTCACTACGGTGTTTGCCCTGCTCAACTCGCGTTGTACGTCTATAAAGCAATAAAGATGCTCACCAAGTTTGCTGAGCTGGTCGGGGTCGAACTGCGGCATTTAATTCATCTGTTTGCTCCAAACTTTTGTAAGGGTACGATGTTGAACCTTCGCCATCAAGGGGACAAATTCCTGGTGGTGAAGATGGACGACAAGGTTAGTCATCAATTCTGGTTCGACTTCTTTTGTGTCAGGACCGAGGACATTGTGACCAATGTCGACGGCTTTCCCGGGGCTTGGAAATATACTCGTAAGTACTTTGGTCTCTTTCTTGTGTTTGGTCCTGAATTTTGACTTCTCGCCTTCTTCTTTTGCAGCCAAGACCTCTCCTCCTCCTTTGGACGCTCATATTTCTGACTGGGTCGAGCGACTCCTCCCTCACACCGTAGGGATTCGTGAATGGCCAAGTTTTTTCAAAAAGTTCGGGCCCGCTCTCCCTTCGACTTGTAATTTCCTTTTTACCATCAGTGTCTTAACTCTTTTTCTTTTGTTTTCCTTCGTTGATTTTCCCTTTTCCTGTTTTTTCTTAGCTTCAGCCAGGGGGTCTACAAGGAGGTCGAGAGCTCCCGTGCCCTCGTTTTGGAAGAGAAAGACTACTGCATCCTCAGTTTTTGCCCTTATTTCAACCGCGGCTGATCCTACCTTTGTTCTAGTTTCCTCTGTTGCTGCGTCCAAATGTGTTACCACTTCGGTCGTGGAGACTTCAGCTTCTGATCTATATTCTCTCATCGACGAGGACGACGAACTTGTGCCTAGTGATGGAGATCTCTTGCATCGAAAGAAGAGGTTCGCGGATGTTGGTCTCGGAGTCACTTTGGTCGTTGACGCGATGAAAGGTGACTTTTCGCTGCGTTACATGACGACCATTCTCATGGGAGATGATATTGAGCCAAGTTTCGAGGTTCCGAGATCGGTGGGAGCCGATGTGGATGTGTCTCTTCCTTCTGCAGTGATGGAGACTGAAGGGACGACTGCTGATGTCCTTGACAGTTCGCAGCGAGAGGAGGCGTCGATCTCTCGAACAACTATAGATTCCCCCTTGCCGGCCAATAAGAGGGGCAAAATAATCACTGAGGAGGGCGAGATTCAGGTTCTGACGATGATGCGGATGACCATAGTATGATGGATGAAGGGCTTACCCAGCTTAAGATAAGGTTAGAGGGGTATACGAGGACTATCGCGATCCCCATGGATCGTGACCTGGTGAAGAACACCAAGGACGTAGTCCCTACCCTCCACCATCTGCCCTATATGTTCCCAGATAGAGGGTAAGACCCTTAAAAAGATAGACGACGGTGCTTTGTCGAGGAACATTGTTGGTCTTGCTCTTAGGGTGAGTGTTTGTGCTTCGACATCTTCTTTTTTTAGTGAGTCTTTGGTTCTGACTTCTTTCTTCTCTTTCCTTTTTATGATTGCATACTGACGAGCTCAAAACACACACTTAAATTATGCTCGCTAATCAAATATAGTATAGTATAATATCGTATCCATAGGGACTGGATTGAAATAATATTCTCGTGGTTTCTAGCTTGATCGCAATCCAACAGAATCAACAACTGAGGTTTATATGATTTCTAACTAAAATTAACTAAGAATCTAAAGCTATTGACTAATGACAATCAAAACAAAGATAAGCAAGGAAGTTATCAATGAGAGATAATAGGGGTTGATAGGATAGGTGCAAGATAATTCTTCGAGATCTAACTCTAGATAATTCACTCCTAATGTTTAAGGGAGTCTCTCGAATTCACTCAATTATCAGTTCAAACGTTCAGCAAAAACTCCTCTCTTGATTAAGTCTCAACCTCACAAGATGAACCAATTTAAGCACGTGAAGATAAGCAAGAATGCGTAGTGGATTGGTCTTTAGGAAAACCTCTTTCGATTATTCTCCTAACTAGGTTTAATAAATAATTCAACTAGCCTCTTTCGATTACTAAGAAGAATTAATGAACTCAACCAACAATATAATGCAAGGATATCATATCTTATGCCTCTCTCGATTACATGAACACGTGAATATAGATGCAACAATTAAACCATCCAAAAACGCTTCAACACATAAAACTAGAGTTGTAATCCACAAGAAATCATCAATACACCAAATCCATCAAACCCTAAAGGGAACTACTCAATAGATATAGAGCAATTCATCACAGATAAAGTTTAAGTATAGGAAAACATAAATTCAATCCAAACTCGTGTCTTGAGTGAGTGACGAATGATGAAATCCTTGTGCTCGTGTTCTTCCAACTCCTCCTTAGCCTCCTTGGGTCGAATATGTGTCAAAAGTCTGGAAAGTAATGTTTCCCATGTATTTATACCAAGTAGGGTCGGGCCCAGACGAAATTACCTTCTCCTAGATGAAATAGCATTTTCACTCTATAAAAGTTGCACAGACGCGCCGCATGGGGCGACGCGCCATGCGTGGCCTTAGTGGGAAAATCCAGAGAGCTGGTTCTAACAGGTAGCAAGAAATTGTACAGGGTCAGCGTTCCACGTGCCGCGGTAGTGAGGATTTCTCAGAATACGGATTTTGCTTCGATTTTTTATGTTCAGGCTTGGTCCTCGACTCCAGAACACGATACCAGCTTAATCCCTTGGGATTTTACTCAGACATGAAAGATCTAAATAGCTGGAATTAGCTCCATAACATCTACATCACTTGGAACCACTCCTACAAGGCATAAAATACACAATAAGTGCAAAACGCTATCAATTAAAGCTCAAAACGAGTAAAGTACAGTGTATTAAATGACTAAAATACCCAATTATAGCCTCCCATCACAGGCAGTGATTTTGGAGATCGAGAGCGCCCGGAGGGAGAAGAGGCATAAAGAGATCTTTTATTAAGTTGAAAGATTAGTAGTTTGAGTATCGTGGAAAGTATCAAGATCTCCGCAGGCGATTTTGTGAAGGCGATGTTATGCAGGCCCTTCGCAACAAGTTGAAGGAGAAAGATGATGAGTTGGTGAAGGCTAGCGAGAAATGTAACGTCCTCGAGGGGACGTTGAGGAGTGGGGAATAGGAGCTTAAGGTCAGCAAGGGCAAGGAGGCCCAATGCAGCAACTTTCAAGCTCAAGTGGTCGAGTTGCGAGGGCAGTTAGAAGAGTGTCAACTTCAGCCGGAGGCCCTCAATAGTGAGATCGTTGAGAAGTAAAAAGATCTTGAAAAGGCGGAGTCCTCTCGTTTGGATGCTTGGAGAAAGATGGAGATGCTTAAGTTGGCAAATACGACTCTCCAAGCCGAGAGGGAGAACGATCAATCAACGGAGAGAGCTAAGGAAGATTGACCCGAGGAGAGGATCGGAGAGCTGGAGAAAGATAACTCTGTTCTTCATGATCGAGTGTCCGCTTAGGAGGACAAGAAGGCCAACTTACTTGCACAGTCGTCCTCTTCCCGCGCTTCAGATTTTTCCACTGTTCCTCGGGAGTTATATGAGGAATGGATTCATGCTGAGGCCCATTTAGATGTCTTTCGAGATTTGCATGTGGCGGGATCCATTTATGAGGCTTCCCTCGAAGATGTTCGTGTTAAAGCTCATGAAGCTCGAGTCGCTTATGGATATGATCTTGATATGCCTGAGGCCGATGATGAGGAGGGGGAAATGTATGTAGACCGACTTGAGGAGAACACCTAGTACGATACCGTTTATCCTGAAGGCGAAGGTTGCGATGGCGAGTGGGATCGAGATGGTGAGGGTGTCGATGGTCAGGGCGATGACGCCATTAAGGACCAAGTTGGCGAGGATACTCAAGGTCGTGATGGCGGCGACCAGTAATTTTCTTGTTAACTTTTTAATGTATTTTTTTGGGCGTCTTCACGAGCCTTTGTAAACAATTTAAGTATGTAAATTTATTCCTTGCATCTTTTTCCCTTCCCGTGGTTTGTTTTCTGTACATGTATGTTTTTTGCTTATGTTATTTGCTTGTTTCATTTTTGTCCTTCTTATTGTTTTTGTATTTTAGCTGGTTGTGGCCTTGGAGACGAATATTCATAGGACGCGTGCGTTTCTATGTTGAGATGTGGCCGAGGGCCAATAGATGTTTGCTTGAGCAGAGTCGAACATAACTTTTTATGAAATCACGGCCGAAGGTCGGTAGGTGTTTGCTCGAGCTTAGTCGAACATAACCTTTTAGTAAATTGCAGTCGAGGGTCGGTAGGTGTTTTTCGAGATTAGTCAAACTTAACCTTCCATTGAATCACGGTCAAGGTCCGATAGGTGTTTGTTCGAGCGGGGTCAAACATAACCTTTTCTATGTCGCAGCCGAGGGCCGATAAGTATTTGTTCAAGCGGGGTTGAACATATCCTTTCGTTAAGTCGCGGTCGAGGGCTGGTAGGTGTTGTTCGAGCAAGGTTGAACGTAACCTTTCATTAAATCATGATCGAGGGACGGTAGGTGCTTGTTCGATCTTAGTTGAACATAACCTTTCGTTAAATAACGGCCAAGGGCCGGTAGGTGTTGTTCGAGCGAGGTCGAACGTAACCTTAATATGAAAAATGTGTTATGATAAATGTAAGTTTCTTATTACTTTGACATTGTTGCTTTGGTTACCTACTTGGAGAAAATTATAGATTGTGGGTGTTGGTTGGTGTTCCAGTCCGAGTCCCAGTCTACCTAGTCCCTTCATTGTTTGATATGGAGAGTATTGAAAAGTCGAGCAATGAAATAGTAACAACGGTCCTACCCTCACGTACTTTGACTCAAAGTGTTCCCTTCGCCGCCTCATTAAAAACCTCCTTGAGAAAACCCAAAGGGAAAAAACTCAAGTGAGGGGAAAAGAGTACGACATGGGGGATGTTTTTTCTCTCAGAAGTTGAAGTATTTGAGGTGGTTGATGTTCCAGTTGTTTGGTAGTTGCTTTCCTTCCATTGTCTCTAGTTGGAATGAACCCTTGCTCGCTTTGGCTATGATTTTATACGGACCATCCCAATTCGTTCCTAGCTTGCATTCTCGAGGGTCTTTGCTCGCTTGAGTTTTGGATTTCAGTACGTAGTCCCCGACTTTAAGCGGCCGGACAATTGCTTTCTTGTTTGAAATAACGTTCTGCTTGTTGTTTTTTAGCGACCATTCTTATGTACGCTATATCTCTTTGTTCGTCAATTTCGTCAATTTTATGCCTTCTGCTCTCATCATTACTCGTGTATCTTTCGTGGGAGTACTTTAGGCTAGGTTCTCTGACCTCTACCGGTATTATTGCCTCGGCCCCATAGACCAAAGAGTAGGGAGTCTCTCTTCGCCTTCAGAGTTGTTCGGTAGGCCCATAATACTTATGGTACTATTTCTAGCCATAGTCCTTTGGCATCTTAGAGCTTTTTCTTCATGAGTTTAGTATGGACTTATTGGAGGATTCTTCTTGCCCCTTACCCGCAGGGTGATATGGGGTTGAGAGCATCCTCTTGATATGCCATTTATTGAAGAACTCAACGATTTTCTTTCGTGTGAATTGGGGTCCGTTGTCACAACTGATTTCCTTGGATAGGCCGAATTGGCAGATGATGTTTCTCCATATAAAGGTGACTACCTCTTGTTCCCGTATTTGGGCGAATGCTCCTGCTTCCATCCATTTAGAGAAATAGTGAGTTAAAACCAAACAAAATTGTACATTACCTCGCTCTGCTGGGAGGGGGCCACGATATCCATTCCCCATTTGATGAACGACCAAAGGGAGATGACTTATTGGAGGTGTTCTCCTGCTTGGTGAATCATTGAGGCGTACTTTTGGCATTGTTTGCATTTCCTTATGAATAGCCTGTTTGGCCAAGCTACAAAAATTAGCTTATTTTGAGAAGTGCTTTTTCTCAAAAGTACTTTTGGTGAGAAGCAGTTTGTGTTTGGCTAATTAATTTCAAAAGTAATTCTGAGCAGCAATTAGTGTTTGGCCAAGCTTTAAAAAACTGGTATTCAGTGTATTTTTCTAAAAAATACTTTTGAAGAGAAGATACTTTTTTCTGCTTCTCCAAAATTGCTTCCGCTTCTCCTCAAAAGCACTTTTTTTTCCTTTCAAAAGCTTGGCCAAACACCTTAATTTTAGAAAACAAACAATTTTGACCAAAAAAAAGTGTGTTTGCCTCAAAAGAAGCTTGACCAAACAGGCTAGAAGTCTACAACATCCTTTTTCATGGTGGGCCGATAGTGTCCCGCCCATATGAGGCATCCGACTAGTGCTTGATTTCCAGAATGAGAACCGGAATGGCCTTCATGGACTTTTTCAAGGACGCGTTGAGTTTGGCTCGGGCCCAAACATTTCGGCAGAGGGCCGCCGTAAATCCTCTTGTGTAGGCCGCTATGAAGGAGACTGTATTTGGCCGCCTGCATTCTCCGTTTCTTAGCTTCTGTTTTGTCCCCCAGGCGTGTGTTGTCCTGCAAATATGCGATAATACGATTGCGCCAGTCCCAAGTTAAGGTTATGGTTTTTACCTCAATTTGGTCTAGTGATGAGTTTAGGAGATGAACTATGCATTTATCTTCGGTCGTTATATTTTTGGTAGTGTTACCAAGTTTGGCGAGGCCATATGCTTCGGCGTTATGCGCCCGTGGCATCTGATCGAGTTGGCATCCATCGAACTCAGGAAATAGCCTGCAGATTTTGGTCTGGTGTTTTTGCAACCTTTGTTCCTTGATTTGGAAAGTCCCTCTGACTTGGTTGACTTTGATCTAGGAATAATAGTGGAGTTTCAACCGTTTCGCCTCATACTTGAGTGCTAGCCTCAATCCTGCAATTACGGCCTCATACTCGGTCTCATAGTTAGTTATATCGGGGCACCTTATGGACTAGCAAATTATTCTCCTATAGGGACCTCGAGCACAAGTCCCAATAAGGACCCTGATGCGTTGGATGCTCCATAGGTGTATAGGATCTAGAGGTCTTGTGTTTGGAGGTAAGCTTGTACGACTTCCCTTTTGACTTCAGGAAATATTGCACTAAAGTCGGCGACAAAATTGGCGAGCACTTGCGACGTTATCGCCGTTCGCAGCTAGGATATCGTGCTCGCTTAGCTCGATGGACCATTTGGCCAGCCTCCGCGATAGCTCGGGTTTATGCAAAATTCTCCTCAGGGGGAAGGTTGTGACTACCGAGATGGGGTGGTATAGGAAATAGGGTCGCTTTCGTGAAGCTACGACCAAGGCCAGAGCCAATTTTTTGAGGTGCGGGTACCTTGTCTGGGCGTTGACGAGTGTTTTTCCAATTTAATAGATGGGAGATTGTGTACCTTTGTTTTCGTAAATCAAGATTGCACTTACCGCTACCTCGGTGACGGCTAGATAGACGGGGAGTTGCTATCCAGGTTCGGGTTTTGAAAGCAGGGGTGGTGATGATAGGTATGCCTTTAGTTCTCGAGATTCTGAATGCACTTGGGAGTCCATTCGAGGTTGTTTTCCTTTTTTTAGTACGCCAAAAAAATTATGTCATCTATCCGACGATCGCGAGATGAATCTCGATAGGGCGGAGATTCGACCAATCAACCTTTGTACTTGCTTTTTGGTGGTTGAGAGTTCCAGTATCCCCTCGATAGCTTTGATTTGGTCTGGGTTGACCTCGATCCCTCGCTGTGACACCAAGAAACCCAAGAATTTTCCCGAGGCTATGCCAAACGTGCATTTCTCCGAGTTCAGCTTCATTCTGTGTCGTCTTAGTATGTCGAAAGTTTCTTTCAAATGGTCGATGTGATCCTCTGCCTTTTCGGACATGACCAATATGTCATCTATATATACCTCCATGGTCTTACCGAGCTGGTCTTTTAACATCTTTGTTACCAATCTTTGACATGTAGCCCCCGCGTTCTTCAGCCCAAAGGGCATGACCCTATAGCAATACGTTTAATGGAGGGTGATGAACGTGGTATTCTCCTGATCTTCTTCCTCCATAAGAATTTGGTTACGACCCGTGTAAGCGTCCAAGAAACTCAATAGTTTATGCCCGACTGTTGCGTCGATGAGTTGGTCAATGTGGGGCAATGGAAGCAAATACTTCGAACATGCTTTATTCAAATCTTTTAAATCCACGCACATCTGCCATTTCCCCATTTTATTTTTGGCCATCACTATATTGACGATCCACTTAGGGTTCTTAGAATCCCTGATGGAGTCGTGCTCTTACAAATTTTCCACTTCTTCGCGAACTGCCTCGTTGATGGCGGAGTTGAATTTGCGCCTGGCCTTTTTCACTAGGGGTGGAATAGGTTGACATTTAATTTGTGTGTAGATATTTCCTTGGGATTCCTGGCATATCTGCATGGTTGAAGGTAAACAAATCTTCATTAGATATTAAGAATCGATTCAATTTACCTAGTTCCCGGAGTTTTTAGCCGATATAGGCCTTTTTCTATGGTCATTGAGGTCCAATTGAACGGGGTCGGGTCTTCTATGGTTGAATCTGCAGCCTTGACCGTGTCAGGATCCATGATGACGTCCTCAATGTTTTCTTGCATCGACCTCGACCCTGTTGGTTGTTATGCCTCTTTTCTTAGTCTTTTTTCTGTTGGGTTGCCGTGTTGTCCAAGGCAATGCGATATTATTCCCAGCATGTGCGTTGTTCCCCACGTATGCTGAATATTCCCCATGGTGTTGGGAATTTAATTACTTGGTATAAGTTGGAGGGGATGGCTCTCATGGGATGTATCCATGGTCGTCCCACTTTGGTGTTGTATGCAGTGGCCTGGTCCATGATGTGGAATGTCTTCTCCAGGGTTGTCAGCTAAGACGGAGAGTGTAATTTCCCCGGATGTTCGCTTAACTGCATTATTAAAATCGGTTAGCATAATGCAGTGCAACAATATCTTATCCTCGAGTCTCATTCGGGTAAGGACTCGGGGATGGATAATGGATGCTCCACTTTCATCGTCCACCATGATGCATTTGATATCGGTATCTAAAATGTGTAAAGTAATAACAATGTCATGATTATGAGGAAAATTCAAACCATCGGCATTCGACTCGTCGAAGATGATACTTTCTTCGAGTTCATCGTATCGTTCGCAGGTGATAGACCTCTTGAGCTTTTGAGTGGTGGTGAACTTCACATCGTTGATAGAGGCATCGCCGCCGTCGCTCATGATCATGTTGATAATACGAGGTGGTGATAGAGGCTTTGGCAGGCCTTGATATTCACGTCCTCTGGTGAGGTTTGTTCTCCCCTTATCGCTCAACAGCTCTTTGAGCTGCCCTTGCCACAACATGTTTATGACTTCTTGTCTGAGGGCGATGCAATCTTCTATTTTGTGCCCACGATCCTGGGGGAACTCACAGAAGACTTCATATTTTCTAGTGTTCGGGTCTGATCTCATCTTCGGCGGCCACTTCACCTTTGTTTCGAGTTTCTCAAGAGCGTAGACTATTTCTACCGGTGAGTTGGTTCGTTGAGGTAGTCCTCATCTTCTCGGACCTCGGAACAATAAGCATTATGGATTTCGCCCCAAGTGGTTGGAAGATACTTCATCAATCAGCTCAATAATTTTTAGTTGCTCTTGAACCATCTCTACTCAGCCCGTTCTAGAAAGCTGCGACCGCCATCCCTTCGGATACGTTTGGTAGAGTCATCCTTACTCTATTGAATCGGGCGAGGAAGTCCCTCCCTGAAGAACTTCTTAATAGCGAATATTTTTTTTACTCTTGATTCAGACTTTTTGGCTCCGACATAGGCAGTTACGAACTTATTGGCCATTTCCACAAAAGTTTCTATGGAGCGAGCTGGTAGCTCTGAATATCATGTTAATGCCCCTCCGATAAGGGTTTCGCCAAACTTTTTCAGCAAAATAGAGGACATTTGTTCCTTGGCGAGGTTGTTTCCTTTCACGGAGGTGACGTAATGAGTCATATGATCCTCATGATCAGTCGTTCCGCCGTATATCCTGAGGTAGGGCAGCATTTTGAAGGTCTTTGGCATGGAATGCAGGGCTGCATCATTGATGTATGAATGCTGTACGAACCTATCAGCGTCTGTTTTTGGCAGCAAATAAGGAGCGTCCGGTATCTTGTCAACTCATTCTTGGTGTTCTTTCATCTGGTCTCAGAGTGCTTTGTTTTCATTCTCCATTTCTTCCATCCTCTTCAAAATGGAAGTGAAGGCGTTGTCACCTGCACTATTCGTAACATTGTGAGTTATACCTGTTGTTGGAGGGTTTGGTCGTTTGCACTGCTCGTTTGTTTGTTGTATCATGAAAGTTCTTGCGATTTCTGCACTTATCCTTGGAGCAGGTTTGTTGATGACGCTCGCTAGCGTGTTGGTCAGCCATGCCTCGAGGAGTTTTTTCACAGCTGGGGGCGTCCCTTTTTCTGCATAGGTGGAGGCTCCTTTTCCGCTGGGTTTTGTTATGCTGCACTGTGGGGGAGGCGACCTCTTTTGCCTAGGGGACGCGTTGGGATCCACATCCTCGCCTACTATTTTGCAGTGTTCGTTGATAACATTCATGAGGTTGGTTGGCAAGTCACTTGTTATTTTTGTCCTTTCTCCTTGGTTACCTGCCATACAGGGTTTTGTATGCACAAAGAAAGGCGATCTCAGGGTTTTTGACGTAAGTTACTGGAGTTAATTGTATATCTGGAGGAAATTAAAATTTTAACTAACAAATCCCCACAGACAGCGCCAAATTATTTGACCAAAAAATATAGATCTTGGTTCAACTAATTAAATTATATAAATGAGGGTTAATCTCAGCTAACACTAATATCCCAAAGACGGAGTTTTCAAAAGTGGAATAAATACTACGTAGTTATATTTTAATGGCAGCGGCAGTACACAATAATATTTACGAAGTCAGAGACAACAATGTAGCATATTGATGAATAACAATAAATGAAATTTAAGTAAATAGAATGGACGAGTCACCCAAGAAAGGATGAATCAGTGAATGTTCATTCTGACAATGATGAGTGATGGATAATCCTTTGAATATTTGAGTTATTCTCTGATTTGGTGAAAAAGTGTACAAGAATTTTAGTAAAAAGGTTGTGTTTGTATGCTTGCAATAAGATCTAATTCTCTCTCTGAAATCAAAGTATATTTTAGAAATGAATATCACATATCTCCTATCATTATGCTTCTTTCTATTCATAGGGAATATGCTACTAAAAACCCTTAATAATGCAAGTGTAGAGAATATTCTCTAGAATATTTTCTTTTGTGTCCTATCTCGAAACTAGTCGTTATAGCTCTGCCAAGAGTGCTCAATCTCAACCTAGATGACAGCTCCTCGACTTCAGTCTTGCCGATTCTTCGACTGTGGCCTTCGCTGATAGTTAGATTACTTCGATGCATGGCATCCGAAGAATGTTATACTAATACCATTTCGACTAAAGATGGATTTTGACCCATACAATCTTGAATTCTAGCAACAACAACCTCAACAACCAACCATCTAAATGTGCACAAAAAATTTAGGAAAATTATACGCATATAATATTTATACCAACTCAATAAATACATATACCCTCCGTTTCAATTTAGATGAGGTAGTTTGACTCGGCACGGAGTTTAAGAAAAAAAAATATTACTTTTGAAACTTGTGATCTTAAATGCTTAAGGGGTAAAAGCTTTGTAGGGCCATGATATTTGTGTGGTTATAAAAGCTTCTTATTAAGGGTAAAATGAGTAAAATGAAGAGTTTAAAGTTGAATTACTTCCAAATGTAGAAATGTAACATTTATTTTGGAGCAGACTAAAAAGGAAAGTACCTTATCTAATTTGAAACGGGTGGAGTAATATATAGTAATGAGTTTATAGTAAATTTTACGTGTTCACGTGAACCCAGTAGCTTTTATTATAAACCATGTATATGTATAAAGAAATCTACCAAATATATATTAGTATCTGGCTGATCCCGATTATTATTATTATATTAATTTAAAGGTCATGATAGAAACTCACAAGCTTTAAATTTTGGATTGCTTCGGATGATATATGTATTTATCAACATAGCAATACGTTCCTTGGAGGGTGATGAACGTGGTCTTCTCCTGATCTTCTTCCTCCATAAGAATTTGGTTATGGACTAAGTAAGCATCCAAGAAACTCAATAGTTCGTGCCCGGCTGTTGCGTCGATGAGTTGGTCGATGTGGGGCAATGGGAACAAGTTCTTCGAACATGATTTACTCAAATCTTTTAAATCCACACACATCCGCCATTTCCCATTTTTCTCTTTGACCATCACTACATTGGCGATCCACTTAGGGTTCTTCGATTCCCTAATGGAGTCGCTCTCTTACAAATTTTCCACTTCTTTGTGAACTGCCTCGTAGATGGCGAAGTTGAATTTGCTCCTGGAGTTTCTAACCGGGGGTGGAATGGGTCGACATTTAATTTGTGTCTAGATATTTCCTTGGGATGCTCGACATATCTGCATGGCTGAAGGCAAATAAATCTGCATTAGATAATAAGAATTGAATGAATTTACCTGGTTCCTGGAGTTTACAACTGATATAGGACTTTTTCTATGGTCATTGAGGTCCAATTGAATAGGGCCGAGCTCTTCTATGGTTTAATCTGCAGCCTCGACCGCGTCGGGATCCATGATGACGTCCTCAGTCTCTTCTTGCGTCGGCCTCAACCCTGTTGATTGTTATGCCTCTTTTCTTAGTTTTTTTTCTGTTGGGTTGTCTTGATGTCCAAGGCAATGCGATATCATTCCCGGGATGTGCGTTTTTCCCCACATTTCACTTTGAAATTGTTTTCAAATTTTGAAAAACTCCAAAAAGCTATTTTTTTTCAAACTTTTTACTTCAAAGCACTCACAAAAATTCAAAAATAGTTCCAAATTGTATTCATGTCCAAACATTACCCTAATTTTCAAATACCATTTTCAATTTAAATTTTTTTTCACTTTTTCACGAAATTTCACAATTTTTATGTCCAAATGCCCACTTAAACTAAAGATATGTGTAATATAAAAAATGTCATTGAATTTTGTGGTCTTAAATATGCCATGTCAAAAGATAGAATTTAAGAGTTATTAAATATAGAAAGAAATATTCTTTTGAAACAAACTAAATCAATCGCCTGCCGAATCACCCGTCGTCAAAGACGGGCTAACTCTCATATCGCTATTAGTGTTTGGCCAAGCTTTAAAAAACTGGTATTAAGTGTATTTTTCTAAAAAATACTTTTGAAGAGAAGCTACTTTTTTCTGCTTCTCCAAAATTGCTTTCGCTTCTCCTCAAAAGCATTTTTTTTTCCTTTCAAAAGCTTGGCCAAACACCTTAATTTTAGAAAACAAACACTTTTGACCAAAAAAAAAGTGTGTTTGCCTCAAAAGAAGCTTGACCAAACAGGCTAAAGGTCTGCAGCATCCTTTTTCATGGTGGGCCGATAGTGTCCCGCCCATATGAGGTATCCGACTAGTGCTTGATTGCCGGAATGAGCACCGCAATGGCCTTCATGGACTTCATCAAGGACGCGTTGAGTTTGGCTCGGGCCCAAACATTTCGGCAGAGGGTCGCCGTAAGTCCTCTTGTGTAGGCCGCTATGAAGGAGACTGTATTTGGCCGCCTGCATTCTCCATTTCTTAGCTTATGTTTTGTCCCCCAGGCGTGTGTTGTCCTGCAAATATGCGATAATACGATTGCGCCAGTCCCAAGTTAAGGTTATGGTTTTTACCTCGATTTGGTCTAGTGATGAGTTTAGGAGATGAACTATGCATTTATCTTCGGTCGTGTAATTTTTGGTAGCTGCACCAAGTTTGGCGAGGCCATATGCTTCGGCGTTATGCGCCCGTGGGATCTGATCGAGCTGGCATCCATCGAACTCAGGAAATAGCCTGCAGATTTTGGTCTGGTGTTTTTGCAACCTTTGTTCCTTGATTTGGAAAGTCCTTGTGACTTGGTTGACTTTGATCTAGGAATCATAGTGGAGTTTCAACCGTTTCGCCTCATACTTGAGTGCTAGCCTCAATCCTGCAATTACGGCCTCATACTCGGTCTCATAGTTAGTCATATCGGGGCACCTTATGGACTAGCAAATTACTTCTCCTATAGGGACCTCGAGCACAAGTTCCAAAAAGGACCCTGATGCGTTGGATGCTCCATAGGTGTATAGGATCCAGAGGTCTTGTGTTTGGAGGTAAGCTTGTATGACTTCCCTTTTGACTTCAGGAAATATTTTTGCACTGAAGTCGGCGACAAAATTGGCGAGCACTTACGACGTTATCGTCGTTCGCAGCTAGGATATCGTGCTCGTTTAGCTCGATGGACCATTTGGCCAGCCTCCGCGATAGCTCGGGTTTATGCGAAATTCTCCTCAGGGGGAAGGTTGTGACTACCGAGATGGGGTGGCATAGGAAATAGGGTCGCTTTCGTGAAGCTACGACCAAGGCCAGAGCCAATTTTTTGAGGTGCGGGTACCTCGTCTGGGCGTTGACGAGTGTTTTTCCAATTTAATAGATGGGAGATTGTGTACCTTTGTTTTTGTAAATCAAGATTGCACTTACCGCTACCTCGGTGACGGCTAGATAGACGGGGAGTTGCTATCCAGGTTCGGGTTTTGAAAGCAGGGGTGGTGATGATAGGTATGCCTTTAGTTCTCGAGATTCTGAATGCACTTGGGAGTCCATTCGAGGTTGTTTTCCTTTTTTTAGTACGCCAAAAAAATTATGTCATCTATCCGACGATCGCGAGATGAATCTCGATAGGGCGGAGATTCGACCAATCAACCTTTGTACTTGCTTTTTGGTGGTTGAGAGTTCCAGTATCCCCTCGATAGCTTTGATTTGGTCTGGTTTGACCTCGATCCCTCGTTGTGACACCAAGAAACCCAAGAACTTTCCCGAGGCTATGCCAAACGTGCATTTCTCCGAGTTCAGCTTCATTATGTACCGTCTTAGTATGTCAAAAGTTTCTTTCAAATGGTCGATGTGATCCTCTGCCTTTTCGGACATGACCAATATGTCATCTATATATACCTCCATGGTCTTACCGAGCTGGTCTTTTAACATCTTTGTTACCAATCTTTGACATGTAGCCCCCGCGTTCTTCAGCCCAAAGGGAATGACCCTATAGCAATACGTTTCTTGGAGGGTGATGAACGTGGTATTTTCCTGATCTTCTTCCTCCATAAGATTTGGTTACGACCCGTGTAAGCGTCCAAGAAACTCAATAGTTTGTGCCCGACTGTTGCGTCGATGAGTTGGTCAATGTGGGGCAATGGAAGCAAATACTTCGAACATGCTTTATTCAAATCTTTTAAATCCACGCACATCTGCCATTTCCCCATTTTATTTTTGGCCATCACTATATTGACGATCCACTTAGGGTTCTTAGAATCCCTGATGGAGTCGTGCTCTTACAAATTTTCCACTTCTTCGCGAACTGCCTCGTTGATGGCGGAGTTGAATTTGCGCCTGGCCTTTTTTTACTAGGGGTGAAATAGGTTGGCATTTAATTTGTGTGTAGATATTTCCTTGGGATGCCTGGCATATCTGCATAGCTGAAGGTAAACAAATCTTCATTAGATATTAAGAATCGACTCAATTTACCTAGTTCCCGGAGTTTTCAGCCGATATAGGCCTTTTTCTATGGTCATTGAGGTCCAATTGAACGGGGTCGAGGTCTTCTATGGTTGAATCTGCAGCCTTGACCGTGTCAGGATCCATGATGACGTCCTCGGTGTTTTCTTGCATCGACCTCGACCCTGTTGGTTGCTATGCCTCTTTTCTTAGTCTTTTTTCTGTTGGGTTGCCGTGTTGTCCAAGGCAATGCGATATTATTCCCAGCATGTGCGTTGTTCCCCACGTATGCTGAATATTTCCCATGGTGTTGGGAATTTAATTACTTGGTATAAGTTGGAGGGGATGGCTCTCATGGGATGTATACATGGTCGTCCCACTATGGCATTGTATGTAGTGGCTAGGTCCATGATGTGGAATATCGTCTCCAGGGTCACGCCGCCGGCTAAGACGTGGAGTCTAATTTCCCCGGATATCCGCTCAACCGCATTATTAAAATCGGTTAGTGTAATACAGCGGGACACTATCTTATCCTCGTGTCTCATTGGGGTAAGGACTCGGGAATGGATAATGCATGATCCACTTCCATCGTCCACCATGATGCATTTGAAGTCGGTATCTAAAATTCTTAAAGTAATAACAATGGCATCATTATGAGGAAAAGTCAAACCATCAGCATTCGAGTCGTCGAAGATGATACTTTCTCCGAGTCTGTCATAATGTTCGCAGGTGATAGACCGCTTGAGATTGTGAGTGGTGGTGAACTTCACGCCCATGATAGAGGCATCGTCGCCGCCTCTAATTATCATGTTGATAGTACGAGCTGGTGATGGAAACTTTGGCAGGCCTTGATGTTCACGTCCTCTAGTGAAGTTTGTTCTCCCCTTATCGCTCAACAGATCTTTGAGGTGCCCTTGCCGCAAAATGTTTATGACTTCTTGTCTGAGGGCTATGCAATCTTCTATTTTGTGCCCACGTTCCTGGGGGAACTCACAGAAGACTTCGGATTTTCTGGTGTTCGGGTCTGATCTCATCTTCGGTGGCCACTTCACCTTTGTTTCAAGTTTCTCAAGAGCGTAGATTATTTCTATCAGTGACACAAAAAAAATGTGAGCAGATAATAAGGGGGGCATACTTCTTTTATTCTGGTGAGTTTCGTCCTTGGTCGGGATGGACCTTCTTCATAGCAGGGGGAGGTGCCGCGACTGTCCTGACGTATGGTTGGTGCCATTCCATGTTGGGTCGCAGAACCGAGTGGTCTCTTCTGGTGTTGTCCCTTAGTTCTTTGCTGGATTCGACTTGTACCGAGGTTAGCCCGTGAGTTGGTTTGTTGAGGTCGTCCTCGTCTTCTCGGACCTCGTCACAATAAGCATTATGGATTTCGTCCCAAGTGGTTGGAGGATACTTCATCAATCAGCTCAACAATTTCTTAGTTTCTCTTGAACCATCTCTACTCATTCCGTTCTGGAAAGCTGCCACCGCCATCCCTCCGGATACGTTCGGTAGAGTCATCCTTAATCTGTTGAACAGGGCGAGGAAGTCCCTCTCCCAAGGACTGCTTAATATCGAATATGTCGTTTACTCTTGCTTCAGCCTTCTTGGCTCCCGCATGGGCGGTTACGAACTTATCGGCCATTTCCTTGAACGTTTCTATGGGCGAGCTGGTAGCTGTGAAAACCATGTTAATGCCCCTCCAGTAAAGGTTTCACTAAACTTCTTTAGCAAAATAAAGGACATTTGTTCCTTGGTGAGTTCGTTGCCTTTCACGGCGGTGACGTAATGAGTCACATGATCCTCAGGATCGGTCGTTCCGTCGTATATCCTCAGGTAGGGCGGCATTTTGAAGGTCTTTGGGATGGCATGCAGAGCTGCGTCATTGATGTACGACTACTCTACGAACCTGCCAGCGTCCCTTTTTGGCAGCAACTTAGGAGCGTCCGGTATCTTGTCAACCCGTTCTTGGTGTTCTTTCATCTGGTCTCGTAGTGCTTTGTTTTCATTCTTCATTTCTTCCATCCTCTTCAGAATGGCAGTGAGGGCGTTGTCACCTGCACTTTTAGTAACATTGTGATTATACCTGTTGTTGGAGGGCTTGGTCGTTTGCACTGCTCGTTTGTTTGTTGTATCATGCAAGTTCTTGTGGTTTCTGCACTTATCCTTGGAGTAGGTTTGTTGAGGACGATCGCTAGCGTGTTGGTCAGCCATGCTTCGAGGAGTTTTTTCATAGATGGGGGCGTCCCTTTTTCTGCATAGGTGGAGGCTCCTTTTCCGCTGGGTTTTGTTATGCTGCACTGTGGGGGAGGCGACCTCTTTTGCCTAGGGAACGCGTTGGGCTTCACGTCCTCGCCTACTATTTCACATCATTCGTCGATAACATTCATGAGGTTGGTTGGGAAGTCACTTGTTATTTTTGTCCTTTCTCCTTGGTTACCTGCCATGTAGGGTTTTGTATGCACAAAGAAAGGAGATCTCAGAGTTTTTGACGTTAGTGCTGGAGTTAATTGTAGATCTAGATGAAACTAAAAAATTAACTAAGAAATCCCCACAGACAGCGCCAAATTGTTTGACAAAAAAATATAAATCTTGTTTTAACTAATTAAATTATATAAATGGGGTTTAATCTCAGCTAACACTAATATCCCAAAGATGGAGTTTCTAAAAGTGCAATAAATACTACGTAGGCATCTTTTAATGGCTGCGACAGCACACAATAATATTTACGAAGTCAGAGACAACAATGTAGTATTAAATATTGATGAATAACAATAAATGACATTTAAGTAGATAGAATGAACAAGTCACCCAAGAAAGGATGAAATTAGTGAATGTTCTTTCTGACAATGATGAGTGATGGATAATCCTTCGAATATTTGAGTTATTCTCGGATTTGGTGGGAAAATGTAGACAAGAATCTTAGTAAAAAGGTTGTGTTTGTATACTTGCAATAGGATCTGATTCTCTCTCTAAAATCAAAGTATATTTTACAAATGAATATCACATGTACATATCATTATGCCTCTTTCTATTTATAGAGAACATGCTCCTAAAAATCCTAACAGTACAAGTCCAGAGAATATTCACTAGACTATTCTGTTTTGTGTCCTATCTCGAAACTAGTCGTTATAGCTCTACCATGGGTGCTCGATCTCGGCCTCGATGACAGCTCCTCGACTTCAGTCTCGCCGACTCTTAGACTGTGGCCTTCGCTGATTATTAAATTACTTCGACGCATGGCATCCCAAGAATGTTTACTAATACCATTTCGACTAAAGATGGGGTTTGACCCATACAATCTTGAATTCTACCTCAACGACCAACCATCTAAATATGCACAAAAATTTAGGCAAATTATACGCATATAATATTTAAACCAACTCAATAAATACATATTCCCTTCGATCCGTTTCAATTTAGATGAGATAGTTTGACTCGTCACGGAGTTTAAGAAAAAAAAAGAATACTTTTGAAACTTGTGATCTTAAATGTTTAAGGGATAAAAGCTTTGCAGGGTCATGATATTTGTGTGGTTATAAAAGCTTATTATTAAGAGTAAAATGAGTAAAATGAAGAGTTTAAAGTTGAATTACTTTCAAATTTAGAATTGTATCATTTATTTTGGAGCAGATTAAAAAGAAAAGTACCTCATCTAATTTGAAATAGATGGAGTAGTAGATAGTAACGAATTTATAGTAATTTTTACATGTTCACGTGAACCAAGTAGTTTTAATGATAAACATTATATATATATATATATATATATATATATATATATATATATATATATATATATATATATATATATATATATATATATATATATATAAAGAAATCTACCAAACATCTATTAGTATCTGGTTGATCCCAATTATTATTATTATATTAATTTAAAGGTCATGGTAGAAACTCACAAGCCTTAAATTTAGGATTGCTTTGGATGGTATATGTATTTGCCAACATGGTTATCACTAAATTACAGTTGCTTAATACATTTTTTCACCTTAATTTATCACTTAAACATGGTAAATTAGTATCGTCTGATGTAAATATCCTGTGTGAATAAGTTTTTTATTCCTAAATTTATGTCCCTTTAATACAATTATAATAATTAGTTATTTTTTCCATTAACAATAGTACTGACGATTAAATTATTTCTTTATCATTTCTAATATATACTTGTCCTTTTAACAGTATTTGCGATAAAAATTACTTCTATATGGTTATAACAAAAACATTTTTCTAAATATTACTAAAAAACATGATAAGTTCTACTCCCTCCGTCAATTTATGTACATTTATTTGATTGGGTATGGAGTTTAAGAAAGTAATGAACACCTTTAAATCTTGTGGTCTTAAGGGTCCATTTGGCCATGAAAAGATTCCTTTTTTCGATTTTTTTTTCATTTTTTGGAATCAGTGTTTGGCTATGAAAATTTCAAATTTCACTTGAAGTTGCACTTTGAAATTGTTTTCAAAATTTGAAAAACTCCAAAAAGCTGTTTTTTTCAAAAATTTTACTTCAAAGCACTCACAAAAATTCAAAAATAGTTCCAAATTGTATTCATGTCCAAACATTACCCTAATTTTCAAATACCATTTTCAATTTAAAAAAAATTTCACCTTTTCGCGAAATTTCACAATTTTTATGTCCAAATGCCCACTTAAACTAAAGATACGTGTAATATACAAAATGTCATTGAATTTTGTGGTCTTAAATATGCCATGTCAAAAGCTAGAATTTAAGAGTTATTAAATATAGAAAGAAATATTCTTTTGAAACAAACTAAATCAATCGCCTGCCGAATCACCCGTCGTCAAAGACGGGCTAACTCTCATATCGCTAGTTCATCCCGATAGAACAGAAGTGAGTAACCTGGAAAGCAAACAAGTCAAGCAACTAAAATTATCTGTTAGGGGGGTTAGCCTTTTTTTTATGATCATAAACTCAACTGATCTACTCCCATGGTAAAACTTACGTTCGCTCTGAGATACTTTCAGCCACTCTCTATAAAAAAAACCCTTTCCTCATTTTATATATTTATTATAATAATGAAATAGAAAAGGCTGCTTCAGCCCGAGCCGATCGCTACTGTTTTCGTGAAAAAAGTAAAACACATAAATTGAAACAGATGAAGTAATTATTACTGCTAATACATACATATTAAGAATACTTAAATATGAATGCAGATAAGAGTTAGGGGTAGAAGTTTACGCCAAAAGGACTGATAAATGGGTGATATGCAGCGAACATATGATTTTTCATTTAAAATTTATAGAAATGTGCATATATTTAAATTAGTTCCATACCATTTTCACTTTTCGGGTTGTCGAGGTCTGTGATCGTCTCATGTAAAAGCTTAATTCATCAGAATTATATTTTTATTTACTTAATTATATTTTCAATACTGATTCTTTTTATGGGCTAAGCATGTAATTTTTTTTTAAAAAAATAATGGGAGGCGATCAGACTCGAACTCAAAACTTCTGCCTACTCTAAGAGCATATGAAGTAAATGATTATTTCATTTAAAAACTTAAACTGTAGATAACAAACTTTTATGTACTTAATTATATCTTCAATGCATATTGATAGCACAAGCTACAAAGAGAAAGACTGCTAGGATCAAAGTTCATCTTGATTTCACAGATCCTTAATCTACATGATTTAATTTAGACGTGCATTGCGTGATAACTTGTAGGTCACGGGTTCGAGTCGTGGAATCAGCCAACGATACTTGCATTAAGGTAAGTTGCCTACATCACATTCCGTTGGGAGTGCAGTTCTTGTCCAGACCCTGCTAGAACACGAAATACTTCGTACATCGGTCTGCCTATTTCGTGGAAACCTAATCCTTAAAGCAGTACGTACAATGATGCTAACACGAAAAACTCCTCGTGAGCAAGAAAAACTCTGACACAAATGATTAGCCGTGCTAGTTGTTAGGATTAAAAGATTGGTGAATGGGAAATGAAGGGAAGAAAGTGGAGGGAAAATGAGCTCTATTTTGCTTTGCAAAGAGCAAGTGCCCCTCATTGGTGGTGGAAAAATAAAGTAAATGTGATATATTGAGAAAGTACTTCTTTTGGTGTTAAATGGGTTGGAAAGAAAGTAAGTCTCGCGTCGTCGTCGTTGTCGCTCGACTCAGCTTCAGCTTCGGATCGATTGATTGATTGATCTTTTTGGACAAATTTTCTTTCAATTATTTAATTAGTTAACGAACAACCACGGTTATTTCTGAAATGTTGCAAACCTTTATAGAGATAGTGCCAGAAAATGGCTATAAATATGACTTGATCCCAGAATCTTTCCTTACGAAATTTTCTGAGGTTCTTCTCCTTCTTCTACACAATTAAAATTCTAGTGTGGTATACAACCTTCAAGTGGTTCGCTATTTCACCCACGTTTTTGGTACCAACACTCTGGTAAGTTAAATCATTCTATCCTGGGAGGATAATATTCCAGCACTTCGGGTACTTGAGGGGAATAATTTCCTTAAAGACACTGTGCATTCAATGGCTCGATTTTATTCCGAAATTATTTTTCAGATTTTGATTTATTATTTTAACATTCTGTTGCTGCTAATTTTCTATTTTCTGTTTCAGAAAAATTTACCGTTTCACTTATAGTAATACAGATTCGTTAACACTAGTAAATTCCAGATGCCTAATGCGAGAAAAGAAAAAAAAAAAAAAAAGTGGGTGAGATGGGCTTAGTGTTGTCAAGCTGACTAATCTGTTTCATTTTCCTCTATCAGAAACCAGAAGTGAACTAACCCATTGCAAGAAATTAAAAAAAAAAATCTTCCACAAAATTATCAAAGGGGGAATACACCCAACGTAAGCTAACATTGCAGATTCTCAATGTTCTCTCAGCTATATATGACAAATGACTAATCAAGCTTTCAGTTCAACAGCTATATATGAATGAAAGGGAGCACTTGGTCCTTAAACAGTTCTTTCGAAAAAGATTGATTCAATGAGACTGTGAATTTACAATAGGCAGAAATATTCATGACTCCGGCGACTTTTATTAAGTTTTCCCTTAAACTTAACGTGATCTTTAATATCTCCTGAACGTGAAGATTCGATAGTCTTGACCCTCTTAGATGTTGATATGAAAAAGAACGTGAATACACTCTCTTTTAAACGCGTGAAGGAAGAAAAATCAAAAAATCAACTTTCAAGTGAGGTATTTCTCAAATATTAATTGCTACATAATCGAATATAATGATTTATTTGTTCCAATTGTATTTCTAGTTGTTTCTCCTTTAATATGTATTGCATATTTTATCCCCCATTGTAATATTTTAGATACGATGAATATATGTTTCAACTATGTATTTTTTTTCTTTTTTTTCCGGTCCCTAAAAAAAAGTTAGTTGAAACTCCATTTATTTTAGCCAAATAAAAAGAAGATTTAGCCAAAGTAATGAAGTTCAAATGGTAATTTTTTACAAAAAGAATATATTTATTTTCATGCAACTATTTATTTAAACTACGCATTTTTCTTTTTCAAGTCAAATCCGCAAATAGTTGTCGAAATTTACTATTTTTAGCTAAATATTTACTTAGCCAATATATGGGTTCCAACAACGTATTTTTTTATTTTTTTAGATGCAATGGTAATATGTTCTAACTGTATATTCCTTCTTTTTCTGACCAAATATGTAAAAATAACTTGATTAAAATATCATTATCTTTAGCCAAATAAAAAATCATAGTAAAAAATAACGTTGTTTCAAGTTTTTTTAAAAAAAATAGATTTTGGCATGAAAAAATAATTTAAATATTTGGTGGACTTAAAAAATAAAAATATATATATTTGATGTAAAAAACTGCCACATAGACGAAAAAATCCATGTGGCAGTGTGTGTGTCACACTCTCATGAATTATCAACGTCTAGGAGGATCGAGACTATGAAATTGCCAAGTTCAAAGAGGGTGTTAAAGACCACGTTATGTTTAAGGGAAAACTAAACAAAAGTTACCAAATTCAGAGGGGCCGGACTATTATGGCTTTACAATACTAATTTTGAGTCCCACAAAAGATTCAGGTGTGTGGCTCCACACCCTTAAAAACAAACTACTACTACTCCAAATTGTAGAAAACCAGAATCTGCAATAACTCGCAAACGATGAGACAGGTCAAGATCATATATGATGATACTATTGTATTACCAAGCATCGATCGTTCACGTGAAAACATGAAATATCACTGCAATCAAAAGTTAGACCAAAATGAATAAACACAACTGCTTTAGAGTATTAGCTCAATAATTTTATGCCACTTTGCTTTCTGCAAAATCTCTCTAGGTTGGACTTGGATATATGAACCATACTTGATCTGATATGGAAAAATGCTGACCAGAAGGAACATTCCTAGAATACTAGTTATGCATCTTCCTCTTTATACTTGCACTACTTGTTTAAATATAGACAAAAGATTAGCGCTCTAGAATGATAGATATGAAATTCATACAAGCCTTCTTTTCGCCCAAATATTTAACAGCATTTATTACTTTATGAAAAAAAAAACATGTTTATCAAAGTCCCTTTAAAGGTTATGTCACAACGAAAACATTTGATGAATAAAATAAATACCAATCATTTTAACTTGAGCATAAACTCATTTGTGCACTAATATAATACTAGTAATTATAGGGGTATTTACATCTATACCCGCTTTTTCGGTCACGTTTTAACTTATACTCGCTTTGCAAAAAAAATTACAAGTGTACCCACTTTTCGCAAGTAGCAAAAATTTTTGCCTGAAGTGGAGCAAAACTTCAGATATTTTTGCATGAACTTTGGCCTGACTTGCAAAAGCAATCATGCAAACTTCAGTTCATAGTGCAAATGACAAACTTCAGTTCAATAAAACAACAGCATGTGTTGGCTGAAGTTTTTGTTTGTAATTGCTGAACTTCAGCATTCTAGTAGCTGAAACTTTGTCTGTAATTGCTGAACTTCAGCATTCTAGTAGCTGAGGCTTTGTTCTGTATTTGCTGAACTTTCAGCATGTTTTAGCTGAAGCTTTGTTCTGTTTGTGATGAACTTCAGGGCTGAAGTTTGTTTTATATTTGCTGAACTTCAGCATTCTAGGGCTGAAGTTTTTGTTTGTAATTGCTGAACTTCAGCATTCTAGTAGCTGAAGTTTTGTTCTGTATTTGCTAAACTTCAGCATGTTTTAGCTGAAGCTTTGTTCTGTATTTGCTGAATTTCAGCATGTCTTGGCTGAAGCTTTGTTCTGTTTGTGATGAACTTCAGGGCTGAAGTTTGTTTTGTATTTGTTTAGCTTCAGCATTCTAGGAGCTGAAGTTTTTGTTTATATTTGCTGAACTTTTGCATTCTTAGAGCTGAAGTTCTAAAACAATAATGAATTTAAAATAGACCATGATTAGCAGCGATTGATATTGTTCATTGAAGAATGAAAAATATTTTCGACATGAAAACAAGTTACTATAGAAAAATTAAACCAAAAATCATAACAATATCTCAATCTTCAACATTCAGAAAACGAAGGAGGAACTGAAGTTGTTTAAACAGTGGTACAAGTTAAAACTTTTTTAAAAAGTGGGTATAAGTTAAATTGGGGCGACCAAATAGGACACCCCGTACAATTTTTACGTAATTATAAAAGAAAGAAGAGAAAAAACAAGGGATGTCCGAATTGAGGAAATAGCACAAATAGCGAATTTAGGATCGCTATTTAAAGAATAGCCGAAATTTACAAAATATTCAAATTTTAAGCACTTCAGAATCAAACCCATACTTCAACAGCGAATTTTCAATTTCGCGTCCTAAAATCTGAACTGTCACAGCCTATGGGGGCGACCTTCGGGTCTAAAGTTAGGCGTGGCCTTTCACAACTTCATTTGAAACATCATTGAATTGAAATGCCAAAACAGACTACTAAAAAGCATAGCATCTACAGCATTATTAACCTCATCAATTCTAAATATGAGAGGAAAGCTACTTGGAAACTGTTCTGCTTATGTAAAAACTTTCCGTTTATATGAATTTCATGTGATAATTTGTCCAATCTAACCTCAAACAAATTCTCAGTTTTATCCAGCTATCTTTCACCTGATGTCTTTCAAAGTGTTTGCTACAATCCAAGTGTCTTATTCTACCTAATTACAATTACAAATCAGCACAGCTTCACTAATGTTCTAAAGTTGCTACTAAACCAACTCCCTCACAAGATATGAACATCTGAAGTTGCTACTAAGAATTCACATTAATACGATATGAACATCAGTAATTGTTCTGTAACATATAGGCATGGTTTGGGAAGTCTTCAGCACCCTGTACTGTTACATTTTGCTAGAACACCAAGATATTTGCAGACAGCGAATGGGTTGGGATGTAGGTTTCAAAGAGGAACTGCACCTATTGGGAATTGGAGACGATGTCTCAGTTACTGTAACAGTTGAAAAACTTCCCTTAACCCAACAGAGGAACCAGACTCTTTAGCATACAAGATAAATCGTGCTACAGTCAGCTTCTTCTCTTTTCTGGGCAGGAAATATGCTCCATAAAACGCTGTCTTCTAAATGCTATTTGGTCTGCATGCATCTGCTGGGGGTAACTTATGAAGCCGTAGTGACTCAACAGAATCTACTTGGTTTTATGAGGTAGATGTTACTAGTGTGCGAAAATGAGATTGAGGTGGCTAATCATTTCTTTCTGCAGGCGTGATTTCCTTGTGGTTTCTTTGAATACAAGTGGGACGGTTATGCCAACAATAGTCAAATATTTGCTTCTCCGCTGGACAGATAAAAAGAAGAAGAATCTATCATACCATTCCAGCTTGTACTTGGTGGATTATATAGAATAAACGAAATCTCACGTAGATTAAACTACAAATATCTTTCTCGTTTGGTGTTTCGATGTGAAATGGAAAATGCAACTCAAGTGGATAGCATAGTAGGAGTCACTCAGCTCCCATACAAGTTGGGCACATGACCTGAGTTTTTATATCCCTTTTTACTGTACAAACTCATCGTTACCAAAGTGCTTTTCTACGTTAATAAAATTTTATTTACCTACCAAAAAGAAGAAGAAAAAAGATCAGTCAGAACCTCACTGGTGGACCTTGCATTCATGAAGGGCAGACGACTCCAATTTTTCAAGAAAAATATAACTGATTCTACCCTGGTCGCTTCATAATCCTAGATGTTCTTAAAAGTTCACAAGTTGTCAACACTGGCAAAATTCAGAGGAGAAAGAGAACAGGAAGTGGTGAAACTGCAATATTAGCATAATATCAGTATTCTAAGAAAACTTAATGTCATAATTTTGAGGCACACGGTTAAGTGATTACTTAACGTAACATCATTCAGATAATAGAAACAGAAATAGAAAGCATTTCCAAACAAGAAGGCCACTCACGGTTCATAAGTCTTCCATGTATATTTTTTTGATAAAGTAACATTAAAATAAGGGCAAAATATGTCCGTATACAAGAAGTATACAAAAAATAAGTCTTCCATGTATATAAGAATGTCAACATGAAGTTATTCATATTCTAAGTACAAGCCAATAAAATTAGATGCCCCAACAGGCACATAATGCACCTCTTACTTGTTCTTTTTCTTTCCCCCATTCTGACAAGGTATAGCATAGCTTTACTAAGGAGCACATAGCAGATCCGTTTAAAAGTGTCTCGTGTTTTGGAGGTGTTTGTATGGAAAACTAGTAGTTATTTAGAACATTGCATTTTATGCTAATAATGTAATTTATTCTATCTTCTCTTGGCTACTCTTAAAAACATTAAGTGGTTCATATAAAATAGAACGGAAAATAACAACTATCCAGTAAAGTCCCACAAAGTGGGGTTTGGGGAGGGTAATGCGTACGCAGATCTTACCCTTATCCCGATAGGGCAGAGATGTTGTTTCCAATAGACCCTCGGCTCAGAAAGACGGAAATAACAACAGGAAAAGACAATCCATTAGTAACTCCAGCAGAAACCGTAGAAATAGTAACATAAGCATAGAAACCATAAGATAAATGACATACAAAATATTAGCCAGTATCTAAGGCCCGGGGCTAAGATAAACAGCAAGGATAGTGTGAGCTCAACATAAACCGCAAGCCGTCTAAGATCAACCCTATCCAACCCTCACCCCGCCCCGGGTATAAAGTAGGGAAAGCTCTATTACCCCCTAGCCTACAACCCTGATGCTAAACCTCTATACCTTCCTATCAAGGGTCATGTCCTCGGAAATCTACAGTCTAGCCATGTCCTGCCTGATCACCTCTCCCCAATACTTCTTAGGCCGCCCTCTACCCCTTCTCGTACCCACCGCCGCCAACCACTCACACCTCCTCACCGGTGCATCAAGGCTTCTCCTCCGCACGTGCCCGAACCATCTGAGCCTCGCTTCCCGCATCTTATCATCCACAAGGGCCACGCTCACCTTCTCCCGAATATCTCCATTCCTAATCCTGTCTATTCTAGTGTGCCCGCACATCCACCTAAGCATCCTCATCTCTGCTAGCTTCATCCTCTGAATATGAGAGTTTTTAACCGGCCAACACTCCGCTCCATACAACATGGCCGGTCTAACCATCGCTCTATAAAACTTACCTTTGAGTATCGGTAGCACTTTCTTGTCACACAAGACTCCAGATGCAAGCCTCCATGTCATCCAGCCCACCCCTATACGATGAGTGACGTCCTCGTCTATCTCTCCGTCCCCCTGAATCACCGACCTGAGGTACTTGAAGGGCAGGGTCCGACGAAGGGCCGAACCACAATGGCCTATATATTGTACGCAGTCTTACCCTGCATTTCTGCAAGAAGTTGTTTCCACGGCTCGAACCCATGACCTACTGATCACACGGCAACAACTTTACCAGTAACATCACCAACAAACGCCATATGCTGCCCTCTAGAGACTGCATGCTATCCGAGTCTCAATGTCACTAGACTAAAAAAGTAATATCAAACAAGCGCTCCTCAACCATGCCCCAAGAACAATAAAATCCAGTTTCCTCATAAATAGTAGCAAGCTGGTCATCGAACCAAAACCAATCTGAGATTCACCATGAAATAAATTCATGCTAAACAGAGGCAAAGACAACATAGTGTCTCCTCTCCGCCTGGCTAAGCACCCTGTCCAGCTACCCCTATAGAGCTAAAATAGAAAGATCGCTAAAGCTAGCTCTCTCTATCTCTCTCTATGATACACACATACACAGCCCTCCTTACCAGCCAATTTATCCACAACTAAAGATAAACTTAAAACTATTATGAAAATGGATCATGCAAATGGTCATATAGACAAAACTTATCTATTTGCAAACACAAATGCAGAAAGCTAGAGCTATCATAAACATAATCTTCCATGAAAGGTCAGTGTTCAGATAACGTTTCTCCCTCACCTAAGGATCAGGTTAAGCATCTCACAGTATACCTCCTCCTCTGGCGGCATGTACCATAGATGCCAGTATTCCAACAGAATAGAAGAGCATGTGAAGCAAAGTCCAACAAATAGATGGCCAACGGGCAAAATTAAGGTCAACACCAATTTTCAAGCGTGAAAATCAACAAATAGGCAAATCAATTACATAAATTTTAACCTTTAATCTGCCAACTTACAGATAACATGAATAAAAATGTAGTAGTAACAAACAAGTAAAGGAATTGAATACAGATCTAAAACTTGGAAATTACAGATCCAATCTAGATCTATAATCTAGATACAAAATTTCTAAAGTATTCCCTGCAAAATCCGACTAGTTTTTCTACCAAAGAAATATTACAGTTCAATTAAATTGAATAACTGATTCACATCAAATTTAGAAGCTCCACAAACCAACCTCATAATCGTGTCACCAAACGTGATCCGACTAGACACGAGCAGCAACAGCTGGAGCAGCGGCAGCCGCGGCAGAGGAGGCAGCACCACCGAGGAACGAAAGGAATCCAACGTTGCCCGGCTCTTGATCATCAAGGAACAAATCCTCCGGAACCCTAAAAGCTCCATGAGCACAAACAATAGCCAGTCCAACAAGGAGTGCAGATATGAGCAGCGATCCAACACTGGTGAGGAACACCACAACGATAGTGGACACTACCAGAATCCCCAGCGTTTCACGATCAGAGAAAGTGCGGCCGAGGATGACAACAGGCTGATCTGAGGGCCTAAACAGGTAGAGGAAAAACCAGCCACCGAGGAGAGCGAGGAGGACGAGGAGAGAGAAAGGATGAGAGAGAAGGGAAAGAGCGAGTACGCCTGCCAGTAAGGAAATATAATTGACGCGGAAGTAGGAGAAGTTCTTGCGGACGCGCGAGGCAGCCTCAGCGACTGAGTCAGGGCGGGCGAAGGATGTGCGATCGAGAAGTTCATACCAAGGGCGGCGTTGAGCGAAACCCTGACGGATCGAAGATGAGAGGCGGGAGATGAAGGAGCGAAATGCGGGAGTGGCAATAGGGGGCTGAGATTGGGAACCGGCAGCCGCCGTTGATTGAGGACTTGAGATCGGAAGTGTCGCCGGAGAAGCCATTGGTTATTCTTCTCCCTTCTCTCGTTTGTTTGATTTGATTTGATTGGGGATGGTGCAGAGAGAGGGAGAGTGCAATGGGGAAATTTGGACAAGAATAATATAATGGGTAACGCTTCCAAGGGTTTCGGCTTTCCCTTTTTTTATATATTCACCTATTTATTCTCGTGAAGAGCCAATGATTTTCCTTTTTCCCTTTATACTCCATTTCTCTCGTTTTGTATTAACTGAATTTATCATTTTATCTGGATACCATTTTTAGAAACATTAAATTATTAATTATTGAAAAATTAGTTTTATTAAGAAAATGCTGCATTAAAATTAAATTTGAGTTCATAAATTCAACTTTTTGAAATTTTCAAAGTTATGTAGAATTAATGGTGTGTGGTGTCCAGGAGTAATAAATGTTCTTATTTTTCCAATGCTAGGAAATTAGGGATGGGAAAGGAAAGTAAAAAATGAGAAGATATTCACTTCCTTCTTTCTATTACAAATATTCCATTTTGCTTTTTTGCCCAGAGTTTCCAAGCATATATAGGGAAATCTGTAGAACTGATCTTACTTATTGTTATTCTTCAGAAAAGAAAATGTTAAACGAAAATTACTTTTTGCTGTAAAGAAAACCTCTAGTGTTCTATTTTATAATCCAGAACTTGTTTATTGTTTGGCGTAAGTTGACCAATCAACTGATATTTCTTTTTCCTATGGATTCTATATGAATCTTTTAAATGGCGAAGCTGAAATTTTCCTCTATAAGCTACAGCCTGACCCAGTATCTTTTGGGCTGAACATCGTATATATATTAAAATATAATTATTAATGGAACCCAATAACTCAAATAATTAAGGGACTTTTGCATCTGTACTCATTTTTTGTGCCACGTTTTAACTTATACCTGCTTTGCAAAAAAAATTACATTCGTACCCGCTTTTACGCATAACTTCAGCATGCGGGGCTGAAGTAGCAAAGGCAATCACGCAAAACTTCAGCATTCTAGTAGACGGGCCTGAAGTAGCTTGCGAACTTCAGATCTAGAGCTGAAGTTGTTGTCTTGTAACTGGGGAACTTCAGATCTAGAGCTGAAGTTGTTGTCTTGTAACTGGGGAACTTCAGCATACGGAGCTGAATTTTCCCAGTTTGACTTTGTAACTGGGGAACTTCAGTATACGGGGCTGAAGTTCCCCAGTTATAAAGACAAAAACTTCAGCATCCTGAGCTGAAGTTTTGTCTTTGTAATTGTCTTTATAACTTGGGAACTTCAGCTCTAAAGCTGAAGTTTGTAACTGGGAAAGTTTTGTCTTTGCAACTGGAGAACTTCAGCCCCGTATGCTGAAGTTTTGTCTTTATAACTGGCGAACTTCAGTTTAACTGGTGAACTTCAGATTTAAAAAGTAGGTACAAGTTAAAAGTTTTAAAAAAAACGGGTATAGGTTAAATGGGGGCAACCAAATTGAATTTATAGAATTTCGAACTCATAAACTTAAAATTCGTTAAGATGACACTATAGGCATATAAATTTTATTGGAATTAAATCCATAAAATAATTGGGACTATATTTTAAAATTCAAGATATATTAGTTCAAATAAATTTATTGGGCTAATATAATTGGATTAATTATAAGCACAATATATATAGATTAAATAAATAAACTTTAATCCATTGGGCTAGTCCATTTAGTTGGGCTACAAATGAAAAGCCCACTTCATTAGGCCCAATAGGCTATCTTCCTAGAGGCCCAGTTTGGTGTCACGTGTCAAATGACGTGGCGCGCCAAATCAAACGGAAGAGCCAATAGGATCATGCCACGTGTCAAAATGACAAGGCATGACAAATCACATTAAAAGGCCAATGAAATCGTGACACATGTACAAGTGACATGTTCTGGCCAATCAAATATGGCTTTGTCACACTTCAATTTGATTGGTTGGAAAGAGTTTGTTCTTATTATAACTCTTCCCTCCCACAACTATAAATAAGGGTCTTCATAACTTAGAAAAGGGACAAGAAGTTATAACAAGAAGCAAGAAGGAGCTCGTGGATCAAACGCTGCGGATTTCTCTAAAAGTTACAAGCATTCAAGTGTTCTAAGGATTAAAAGATCAAGACGAAGATTCAAGAACAAGCTGCAAGCCCTTGGAATAAAAGTACATCAGGATCAAGATCAAGCCTCAAGCACTTGGATTAAAATAAAATAAAATTCAAGATTAAGCTCAAAAGCTCTTTTAATTTACTGTTGAAAAGAAGAATCAGCGGATTCATAGAGATTGTAACACTCAAATATTTAAAATCAAATACTACAATTGTTGCGATATTTTTTGGTCCTGATTTTATTTTCTCGACGCAATTTATTGTCTACAAATTCTGGCACGCCTAGTGGGATAATCTCTACCTCTCATCTCAACTTTTCAATCACCAAAGTTCAAGAACAACAAAATGGCTTCCAAGAAAATCAACTCCAGTTCAACTTCCACCAAGGTTGCTAATTCCTGGTTCTATGCTGATGTGGAAAACATACTCGAAGTTACCTTTGGAAGATTTGGACCAGTTACGATGAGCAAAGAAAGCTCGTTAGGACAACAAGCACCCCAAGTGTCGTCCGTATCTACCCCTGTTTTCGGATCTTCATCCTCAAAAGGAGCAAGATCTTCCACAAACGCACCCGAAGAAGTAAGCGATGTTGCTGAAAAGATCAAGAAAACTCTTGCTCTGCTTGAACTCTCCGGATCCAAGCACTTTGCTGTGAAGGAGGATGATTATGCTTCAAGTGATGGATCTTCCCCACTTACACCATATAGCGTGAGCCAATCAAGGATCAATCTCTGTGAAAATCCATGCTACTCTCCATCGTCCATGACAATCATGCAAGCCATGGTGACAAACACTTCATCTGTGGAGGAGCAGTTGGCAAACTTGACAGAAGCAATCGCTGGCTTGACCAACTGCATGCAAAATCAAGATGCTAGAATCGATAAACTAACAGATAGGGTGGGAATGTTGATGGAAGAAGAATCCACTCATGCACCTAGCAAACTCCCAGAAGGTCAAGAGATTGATCCTCCCCCACGACAAGTTACATCCACTAAGGAATTCCAGTCTCTTCGGAAGGGATGATTCCAATCGATCAACTGAAGGAGTTCATCGAAGGAACTATTAAAAGCAAGTATGAAGTTTCTACCAAGTATTCACTTACACACGCAAAGTCGTACACTACAAGGATCGATATGTTGAAAATGCTTGTTGGCTATCAACCTCCAAAGTTTCAACAGTTTAATGGTAAAGGCAATACAAAGCAACATGTGGTGCACTTCGTTGAGACATGCAACAACGCTGGGACTTATGGATATTACCTCGTCAAACAGTTTGTCCGCTCGCTAAAAGGAAATGCTTTTGATTGGTATACAGACCTCGAGGCAGGATCTATTGATAGACGGGATCAACTAGAACAAGAGTTCCTCAATCGCTTTTATAGCACAAGGCGCACTGTGAGCATGGTGGAACTCACAAATACTCGTCAACGGAAGAGTGAACCAGTTATCGACTTTATCAATCGTTGGAGGAATGCAAGCCTCAACTGTAAAGACAGGATTAGTGAAGCTTCTGGCATAGAGATGTGCATCCAAGGTATGCATTGGGTATTGCGCTACATCTTGCAAGGTTGCCTAGTATCTTGCGCTACATCTTGCATTGGGTATTGCGCTACATCTTGTAAGGTTGCCCATCTTGCAAGGTTGCCTAGAACATTTGAAGAACTTGCAACTCATGCCCATGACATGGAATTGAGCATGACCTCTGCTGCAAATGAAAGGTTGCCCATCTATGAACCTCACAAAGGAAACGACAAGCAAGAAGTCAGAAAATGGAGCAAGTTTGTACCAAGATCTGAAAATAAATAAGTTATGAATGTCAACACATCACCTGTGAAGTTTACGACGAGGGTGAGCAAGAAGCAGAGTATGAAATCCACTTCGTTTCAAGATAAGCCAAGTGGAAAGTTGAATTTAAAAGAAATGCAAGAGAAAGAGTACCCATTTCTGGATTCTGATGTGCCAGCTATTTTTGAAGAACTCCTCGAGTTAAATCTCATTGAGCTTCCGGAGATGAAGCGATCAAATGAAGCTGAGAAAATCGATGACCCAAATTACTGCAAATATCATCGACTTGTGAGCCACACTCTGGAAAAGTGCTTTGTCTTCAAGGACAAAGTTATGGACTTGGCTCATGAAAAGAATATCGTGCTTGAAGATGAGAAAACAAGTGCAAACCAAGTCTCTATCATATTTGGCTCATTCAATCCAGACGAATTATGTCGTTCTAAAGAAAGTAAAGATAAAGAATTACTGGAGAACTAAAAAGTTGAAGACGGTCAACCTGAGGATGATGAAAGTTGGACGTTAGTGACTCGTCGTAGGCGCCACAAAAGGAGCCTAAGAAAAGAATATATGGAACAACCAACGAGAAAAATAATGGTGAAAAGACCTAGGAGATGGAACCCAGTTAAGAATGTAAAGAAATCGAAAGTGGAGGTGCACCACCCTCAAAAGCCACGACATCCAGTGACCTTGGAGGAGCTTTTACCAAGTTGGTTCCGCGCGAAGATTTCTCATGGGGGTATTGATGCCTCTTGTTTCCATACTGACGAAGGGAAAGAAAGGAGTGATGACCTACCATCGGCACCATCTTCGGAAAAGCTTATTGAGTCCACTCCTCAAGGAGTTAATGCTTGTGAGGAAAAAGTCACGTTTACAAATGGCGATCTTCTACTAGGTGACACTCCTCATAACCGCCCATTGTACCTGGTTGGCTATATGCGTGATGAAAGGGTAAATCAAATTTTCATTGATGGAGGATCCTCAGTGAACATTTTTCCAATTTGCACTGTGAAAGAACTTGGTATTCCCATGAATGAACTCTCAGAAAGTCGTGTGATGATCCAAGGATTCAACCAAGGAGGGAAAAGAGCCATAGGCGCGATCAGGCTGGGAATCACCACCGAAGATATGCAATCAAGTGCATGGCTGCATGTGATCGATGCGAAGACTTCATACAATGTCTTGCTTGGAAGGCCTTGGATACATGAGAATAAAGTAGTGCCATATACCTACTATCAATGTTTAAAATACTACGAGGGTGAAGTCGAGAAGAAGATAGTTGCCGATGATGCGCCATTCACCGAGGCAGAGTCACACTTCGCCGATGCAAAGTTCTACTTGAAGAACCACATTATGAAGGAGCTAAAAGTTGATGATGGCATGAAAATCAAGAATGACGAGCCCATAATTAAAAGATTTGAGGTGACTATTGGTAAAGCCAAAGTTGTTACTGAGGAGGTACAACCCAACGTGAATATATCTCATAGAGGGGATATTGCGTCTTATGGCAAAAAAGTAAGTCGTGTGCTCCAATATGTCCCTAAAAGGAAGAAAGATGAAGGCGAATCATATAATATCCAAACCAACATGCTAAAGGAGTTAACTCTTCCGGTAAAATGAATTGAGGCAGTAAAGTTGTCCTCGAAGCCGCTTGCAGTGTTTGTAGCCCAAAATCGTCTGCAGAAAGTGGCACTCCCTACAAAGCGGATAGATGAAGGTTTTGATCCTAACGCTTACAAGCTATTTTCAAAGGCTGGATACAATCCCAATGAGCCGTCAAAGTTAGGGAAGCTCTTATCAGAAGCTGCAACGAGGAAATCACGTGAAGGTTTGGGATACAAGTAACCATCACCAGTGTGAATCTCAATAAAAAGGGCGAGTAGCAATTATATTACTGTAGAAGACGCTTCTAACAGGCCTTCCGTCTTTGACCGACTTGGAAAATCAACTGTGAGAATTTCCGTATTTGAGAGATCGGGTCCATTAAAGAAGAGGAATAAGTCCAGAGAAATTATATTCTGTCTTGTTTCTAAAGCAAATCCCATCAAGTTCGTGATGTCAAAACTTGTTCTTAGTGATCGACTAGCGAGATGGTACCTCCGATTTCAACAATTCGAGATTTTGTACATCCCCAAAAGGCTGTAAAAGGACAAGCATTGGCAAACTTCTTGGCAGATCATCTAATACCTCGTGACTGGGAGCTAACTGACAAACTACCTGATGAGGACGCAATGTTCGTTGAAGTTCAACCTCCATGGAAGGTGTACTTTGATGGTGTTGCGCATCGTGGGGGAGATGGTGTTGGCGTAGTATTTGTCACTTCCCAAGGTGAAGTCTTGCCCTACTCCTTCACCTGGACACAACTATGTTCCAACAATGTTGTTGAGTATCAAGCATTAATAATTGGGCTTGAAATGGTTGTTGATATGAAGCAATTGCAATTACAAGTCTTTGGTGACTCCCAGTTAGTGGTCAATCAGCTTTTAGGTAGTTACGAGGTCAAGAAGGCTGAACTACGCCCATATCATGATTATGCTAAAAAATTAATGGGAAGGCTTAGTGGCGTAACTATTCAACATGTGCCAAGGAAAGAAAATAAGAAGGCTGATGCTTTAGCTGCCCTAGCTTCATCGTTAACCCTGCCTGATCAAGCGCAAGTTACTGTCTGCCAAAATGGGTAGTACCGCCGCCAAATGAGGCTGAAGGAGAAGAAAATGAACTCAAGCATCTTGTCGCTGTTTCTGAAGTTGAGAAAGAAGAATGGCGACAACCCATTATCGACTATTTATGTATGGGATACTTCTAGAAAATCCAATGAGAAGGAATGAAATCCGTCGTTGTGTACCTCGCTTAATTTACTACAAAGATACTCTATACAGAAGGTCGTTCGATGGAGTACTCTTGCGATGCTTAGGGGGAAGATAAGAGAGAAGTCAAAAGGGAACACAAATATAAGAAGAAAGATTCCTTCGCAAAATGCTTTAAATTCAGTGAGACTTGAACCCAAGATTTTTAGTAAGAATGGATATATTTAATTTTTATTGATAGCAAGAAAAACATCTTGTCTTTCGAGGCTCCCATACCAAAACATAAAAGTTGGCAAAGTCGCACCAATTCGAAACTGTCGGTATATCAAAATCTGATGTTTACTTCGAAATATTAGCTGAAACTATCCTTAAGGTATTGAATCCTACATCTTGGACACATTTTATATTTTGAAGTCTTGTTTTCATAAAATCAAACGGTTCGTGATTTCGACATTCCTACATCAAGGTATAAATTTTTTTTGGTGAAGCTGCGCAAATCTTAAACTATCAACGTGTCGGAATCCAAAGTTACATTAAAAATAATATCTGGGATGATTCTAAAATTATTTCATTCTGAATTTTTGATATGTCTAAGATCTTGAAGTCTATTTTTCATAAAATCAAACGGTTCATGATTTCGATATTCCTACATCAAGATATAAAAGTTTTGGTGAAGCTGCACAAATCTGAAACTATCAATGTGTCGAAATTTAAAGTTAGATTCAAAATAATAGCTGGGACGATTCTCAAATTATTTGATTCCCAATTTTGGATACGTCTTAGATCTCGAAGCCTATTTTTCATAAAATCAAACGGTTCATGATTTCGATATTCCTACATCAAGATATAAAAGTTTTGGTGAAGCTGCACAAATCTGAAACTATCAATGTGTCGAAATTTAAAGTTAGATTCAAAATAATAGCTGGGACGATTCTCAAATTATTTGATTCCGAATTTTGGATACGTCTTAGATCTCGAAGCCTATTTTTCATAAAATCAAGTGGTTCATGATTTCGACATTCATATACCAAGATATGAATTTGTTTAGTGAGACTAGGAAAATCTAAAAATTTTAACGTGGTGAAATCTAAAGTTGGTTTCAAAATATTACCTGCGGTGATTTTGAAGGTATTTGATTCCGAATTTTGGATATGTCTTAGATTTTAAAGTTTAGTTTCTAAAAAAAAACTAAATGGATCATACTTTTAACGTTCTCACATTGAGATATATATCTCCCACCACAAAAGGTGCAAAGATGATGAACAATATTATCCTCAAAGAAGGAGGATGTATTTCCAGATATAGAGAACTTTGATACATGAAAGCCAACGACATTTAAAAAAAAAAAAAAAAGTCAAGTTCCATCATGGGGACATCAATACATCATAATAAGCAAAATACTATTGATATTGAACCGCAAAGGAAGAAGGGGCATTAATGAAAACGCGTGATATATAATAAAATAGATAAAGTTTTCATTTCTAAGAATAGCCGCTAGTTAATCAAATGCGGAAAAAAAAGGCGAATAAAATACTCTATATTGACTAATCTAAACAAAAATTGTAATTGGCCAAGTCTTTAAGAGTTTCCTCTAGGTGTTGTTTCTTCATCTCCACGTCGGACAAGTCATCAGGAGTTGCCAAGGAAACATCAGAACATCTACGGTACTCCTCTTCAGCAGATGAGACTCTAGATTCAATCTCTTTAACCTCTTTCTTGACAACACCTCGAAGAGCTCTTAACTGTTTCACCTTATCCTTGGCCTCTTTGAGAGATCGACTGGCAGCAGATAATTTATCGGCCTTCTCCCCTTTCTCAATCAAGACAAGATCAAGCTATTCCTTGGCGTTTAAAAATGACTCTGATTTTTCAACATCCACAACCTTGTTAGAAAGGGTTGACCGTGCCTGGTCATATGATGTGGAAAGCTCAAAGAAAGACGTCAATAGTCCTTTTAGAGGGGAAATATCCACACCCTTTCCGTTCATCTCCTCGAGAATTACTTCGACCTCGAATTGAAGAGAAGAAGCATTGTCTGCGGTAAGGTCCTTGAGTTTTGCATGAATTTTAGCCCAGGCATTTAGAATGAAATCCTTGCGAAGTGTCAAGACAACCTTTCTTCCATCAAAGATAGACATGAATGGTGCTGATCGTTGGTGAAAATTAGGCCCCGATTTCGCTCTAAGACTAGGAATGGAAGTTGCCTCTAGGTCTGGCTTAGATATTGGAAGTGATTTCCTCGATTCTGGCTCCGCGACAGATTCGTTACTACCTTGGGGCTTGCTTTGGTGGGACGCCATTGAAATGTGAACACCATTTGCCTGCATAGAAAAGGATATATGGTCAGTTAAACTACTTAGATATCATAAAATAATATGAAAGTTTTAATCGTTACCTCTTTGATAGCCGTCAAAGTCCTTGAAGCACTACCGATGCTGTCAGTAATCTCGAGTACACCCAAATTAGCATCTCCTTGTTTGTTAGAGTATGGCTTCACCCGCTTGAAGTTTTGATCTCTATGACTACTATCGCTCTCATTTGGGACGGACGTTTGTTGGAGGTAGGAACAATGGTACCTAATGGAAAGGAACCCTCGTGGTCTTGATGGGCCTGAACAAGGACCTTCTTTTGAACTTCTTTATATGGAGGACGCTTGACGTCGCATGGTACAACCACTTTGGATTTTAAAGTAGGAGGCCTGCCCTCCCTGTTATGCTCTTGAGGCGTGATCTCTGAAGGCGTAGTAGTAACTGGCTCAGCGGTATTCACCAAAGATTGCAAGTGATTTTCAAGGAAGCATCCATGCACTCTTTCCCACCAAGACTTATAATCGGACGAGACATGATTCTTCATCTTGGGCATAATAGGGGGAAATGTGGAATTTGACCTACTTTTAGACAAAACACAAATTCGTAAAAGTTCCAATCCTTTGTCTAAAGAGCACTCACAAAAATCTTGATCCAAGCAACCGGGGATGTCTTGATAAAAACTGAATTGACGACTGAAACGATGAGGGCTATAAGGCTCCACGATGAAGGTCTATCCATTTCTCAAAGGAAGGTAATCCAAGCGAATACTCATAAAATAATTTGACTCAGACTCTTCCTCGTTGCCATCATCACGATAATAATACGGTTGAGGATTTCCTGGCATTGTGGAAGTCCATACGACACTTTTTCCTCCATGAAAAAGTTTTCTCGCGTCATCATTCCCAAAGTATCTCGATGTTCCCTCACCTGAGTATATGGCCATCAGAGGATTAGCCGGCCTATTTGTTACAGCAAAATGAGCCTTGAAGTAGCAGGTCAACCAACCGTACACATAATGAATTGGAAAGTAAACTTTAGAAGAATCGAGTGGTGAGCCATTTGAAATTGTGTTTAATCCCCTGTAAATGCTAGCTAAGGCTGGAACGGCGAGGTTAATTCTTTACCCACACGCTAGAAGGCCTGCAATCTTGAAAGTCTCAGGCTGAATAAAGTCGCCTTCTTTTGTAGGGAGCGCAAAGACACATAACCAGCATGATAAAAAAGCAGCCAAGTATAGTTCGTCTTTCTTGTCACTTCCAATTCCAAGTTTAACAAATAGTGCATCTTCAGCTTCCGACCAATTGACCATTTTACCTATGGCTCCAGTAGGGTTGTGTGTTGATTTGGGATGAGCTGACTTCTTTTCTTTTCTCGCTGGAGGTTGTTCATACTTTAAAACATTTTTGCTCCAAAACTCGATCCATCTTCTTACAGGGACGTTATGATTTCTAGCGTTTCCCTCTCGGAGTTGGTGATGTGCATCAAACAATTGCTGGTAAGCTTGTGGAAGGAACATTTTATCCTTGTCGTAAGCACTTGTAAGTTCTCGGGTATTTGGAATAGCTTCCTCATAAGGAGACCCCATTAAAAGCAGACTCCCAATAGTGCACAAATACCAAAGGGATATGGATAACTCTCCAACTGAGGTAAGCAACGCGTTTGTAAGAGGACACCAAGCCTCACAAAAGACTTGCATGATACTTATAGAATGATCATAAGTAAACAATGAGGCATAGACATCATCGTAAATATTGGTGGTCCTAAATGCTCGATGGTTCCTACTAAGAATATCTTCGGTCCACTCCCAATAACCGGGGATATAATGAAATTCGCCACCAAAAGTTAAGGAATCACTCCAATATGCTTCTCCTTTGAGGATTTGTCGTCCTAATCATGGGAGGGAATTTGCCACATTTTTAACTTTGTGATTAGGAGAACGGAGAGTCCATGTCTTGAATTTATGTTTGGTGTTTTCAAAGGTCCAATCTATTAAACTAAATGGATTTTGCAAGGATGGCCACGAAGCTGCATATAAGTCGGTCAGTGGTGTATCAACTAGTAATCTGGTCTCCATTTTACTATCTTTGTGCTCTGAAATTACAAGGTACTTGGACATGGAGGAAGAGGATGTTGAGTCTCTGAAGTAAACCATGATCAAGATGCATAAAAAAAAATTGTTAGTATCGATGTCAAAAGGGAAGAGTAACAATCACAATCTTGAAAGAGAGCATGTATAAGAAAAAAAAAATTGTCTCAGACGTAAAAAAAAAGGGACGTCTGTGTCGGACTTTTTAAAAGCTTTTTGTTGCGAACGTTTAAAGGCGTTTGTCACGAACTTTTAAAGGCATTCGGATTTTTAAGGTTTTCGTTCCGAACTTTTAAAAGGCGTATGGTTCAAAATTTTAAAGGTGCTTGTCGCAAACTTTAAAGAGTCTCCACTGCCAACTTGTAAAGATTTATATCACGAATTTTTAAGAGCCTTCATTGTGTGCTTTTAAAGGTCTTCACGAGCTTTTAAGGATCTTTATGCAAACTTTTAAGGGCCTTCGCCAAAAAATTTAAAGGTCTTCATCGTGAACTTTTAGAGTTTTCCACCGCAAATTTTAAAGGCCTTCACGAGCTTTTAAGGATCTTTATGCGAACTTTTATGGGTCTTCGCTACAAATTTTATAAGTCTTCATTACGAACTTTTATGGTTTTCTGCAGCAAATTTTAAAAGTCTTCATCGTGAGCTTTTAAAGGTCTACGTCTCGAACATATAAAGGACTTCGTAGTTTTACGAAGTTACTTCTTAAAAAGAAAAAGAAAATACCACAGGTTAAACCAAAGAACAAAGCACAAGAAAAGAAGAAGAAATTACCTTCACGTCAATGCTCCCAAATCGTCAAAAGTAGACTTAAAGTGGTTTGCAAACGCTGAAAGTGATGCTATTAGAGTTAAAAGTATACTGTATTTATAGAGTTTTCAAAAGGCATTATCAAACATATGGGTTCGATGTGGGAGGATCAACAAATAGAGTCCAACATGAATTTGTTATCCTAATTCAATTGGAATGAGAAAAGCTGAGGCGACACGCAGCGTCATCATTGAAGCTACTGGGGAAACAATACGCCATTAGACATAAGGATTTCTATATACAATTGCAATTCAAATATGTAATTTTAGTAAATGAAGTTCATTTATTTACAAGGAATGAATTGTTTTCTCCATACAGGCATCAGTTAAGTACAATCATTCCAATTAAAAAGAAGTGGGTTATTCATGTCTCATAGTGACAAATACAAGTAAATTAGTACGCTGTCCTTACGTACTTCATGCCTGGTGTTCGATATTTCACAAGTTTTCACCAACACAATCCTTGAAGTTGGGGGGCATTTGTAGGCATATAAATTTTATTGGAATTAAATCCGTAAAATAATTGGGACTATATTTTAAAATTCAAGATATATTAGTTCAAATAAATTTATTGGGCTAATATAATCAGATTAGTTATAATCCCAATATATATAGATTAAATAAATAAACTTTAATCCATTGGGCTAGCCCATTTAGTTGGGTTACAAATGATAAGCCCACTTCATTAGACCCAATATGCCATCTTCCTAGAGTCTCAGTTTGGTGCCACATGTCAAATGACGTGGCGTGCCAAATCAAACGGAAGGTCCAATATGATCATGCCACGTGTCAAAATGACAAGGCATGCCAAATCACATTAAAAGGCCAATGAAATCGCGACACATGTGCAAGTGACATGTTCTTGCCAATCAAATACGGCCTTGTCACACTTCAATTTGATTGGTCGGAAAGAGTTTGTTCTTATCATAACTCTTCCCTCCCACAACTATAAATAGGGGTCTTCATAACTTAGAAAAGGGACCAGAAGTTATAACAAGAAGCAAGAGGGAACTCGTGGATCAAACGCTGCGAATTTCTCTAAAAGTTACAAGTATTCAAGTGTTCTAAGGATTAAAAGATCAAGACGAAGATTCAAGAACAAGTTGCAAGCCCTTGGATTAAAAGTACGTCAGGATCAAGATCAAGCCTCAAACACTTGGATTAAAATAAAATAAAATTCAAGATTAAGCTCAAAAGCTCTTTTAATTTACTGTTAAAAAGAAGACTCAGAGGATTCATAGAGATTGTAACACTCAAATATTTAAAATCAAATACTACAATTTTTGTGATATTTTTTTGTCCTGATTTTATTTTCTCGACGCAATTTATTGTCTACAGACACCAGCATAAGACAGATTATTGAAGCCCATCTTTAGAGAACTTTTTTCGGATCGGAGAGACTATAAAGGATAAAGGTAAAATTCTAACTACACTGTGCAATCTCAACCTTAATCTAAAAGTGAATCTCACCCTTCCAACAATGGTTGACTAAAAAATCTTAATCACTCAAAATAGGCATTTTGTTATAAATAGAATTGTATTTAAGGTGAATGTCTATATTCTAGAGAGATACTAGGGTTTATTACTTGGTGGCTAAGTCACGTTTCTCCTATAAATAGAGGGGTTCTATTTCATTGTAATTGATCCCAAATCAATAAGAATTCTCTCTCTACTTTTCTATGCAATGCTTTCTTCTTCTTTTATTGTTTCATAACATGTTATCAGCACGAGACTCTAACCAATTGAGCAGAAGCTTTGGGATTGAGCATAATGATTGTCAGTTATTCCATGAACTTCCTTTATGATTAAATTCAGGATTTAGGGTAAGTATTTTACTTTATTTTTCTGTTTTAAATTCTTGAAATTCTATAATTTGATTTTAAATACAAGCAAAGACAATAAACTTTGATTATAACTCTTATAGAATTTGCAAGAAATTATAACTACCCGAAGTGGTAAAATTGCTATGTCTTGCCATGATCAAATTCATGTGTGATTATGGGCATAAGAAGTAAAAACTCGTCCCATTGAATTTGCTTCATTATCATTCTCCTTAAGAGAATGTGGTAGCAATATGTGATAAGTCTGAAAGAAGACAAAATTATTACCATGAAAGTATCAATGGATGTCGACGTGGTAATAGAAGAAATTATAATCGTCATCATTATAGTAATGAGAATAATTAGGATTCTCAAAATAATCTTTCACTCTGTGAAAGTAATATTTGTCATCAATATGACATGAGATTTTGTAAAGCACATATAGATTATTATCGTCCATTCATGATGTGAATGTGACAACATCTGATTTATGAATACATATTTATTCTTGGAAGAATATGAACATGCTAGTGGTATTAAATATACCACACTCACCTCTAGAAAATGTTTGAGATGAAATATGAAAATAATTTCATTATTATGGCATGAATGACCATTGATCACGTACCTATTGTGATTATGCCAAAATATTATGGCAATGTGATTATTACAGGGCAAAAGTAAAAGAAGTAACATATCTTGCCTATGATGATATTGATCATGACCATAATTGTATAACTTTCTCCTTGAAAGAGATATTCACTATATGGATTTTGATGAATATGGGGTAGTACAAATATAATTGAAAGCTCTAGAAGAGCCAATTATACTACTTTGTATAAATAAAATTGATTATCAATAAGGCATTGTGTTGTAGTAAGTCTCAAAGAAACTTTTTAATTAGTTTCTAAAGTATTCGCGAAAGTGATTGGTTATATTGAGGCTATAAATAAAGGAAAAATTTAATATCTTCTATTACTACAATTTGTAATGGGGTAATAAGTATGTTAAAGTTACCCGCTTTATTCTCCAGCTTGAACTACATCGATAAAAGAATACCACAATAAAGTGGATGTTTATTGATATAAAAACCCATATCATAATAAACTTGGAGTTTATTGATAATTTCACACGTCATGGTATAAACCTGAAGTTTATCAATATCGATAATTTATCCAGTTGGCATAATTAATTTTAGCCATATTAATTTAAATGATGTGCAAACAGTAAAGAGAATTCACATGGGTAAATATTAAAGAACAAGAAAGTTCTTTACGAATTCTCTTATTTTGCTTGTTCTCGCGATTATTATACCAACTAAAATTAAGATTGAATCCTTTAGATTCTGGAATTTATCAAAGGTGAATATGGGCTCATTCACCTGCCATGTATACCACATAAGATGCATCTATGAGATGGTTATATGTGCGATTATTATTAATCCGCAACATGATATTTGCAAGGTAACTTGCTCAATAATTTAATTTCGAGCATAATTTCTAGATTTTTTATTCAATATAGTTCATCTTGATAAGTTGGTTTCTTAGCAAAAGGATTTAATATGTGTCTTCACTTAATATCTAAATTATTGCTTATGAGCACAAAATTATCTATATCAGTTTGATATATGTTATACACGAAAGTATATTACATTCTCCCCTCACAACTGGTTCAGGGTCAGGAACCAAATAATTCCATCTTATTATTATTGATGTGCCGTGTATATTTTGATTAACACCATAACACACAAAGATGGGTTCCCAAAGTTGAGCAAGCAAGTTAGTTTTTCTAACTGAGGGGAAGAGATGATAAACATTTGAGAAAAATTTATGTGGAATGAATTAACAATTCTCTATAAGCATGATAATATGATAACGAGGATTTTCAAGGTGCAACATGTTCATTGAAGTTAATATGGATGATTTATTCATCAAATCTTTGGTGACGTCAACCTTCAAGAAGTTAGTGCACAAAACTGGGATGCGAAAGTTCAAAGATGTGAATTGATGCTCTCATTAGCAATAGTTTAGCTATTAAGTGAAGGCACTCATTAAATCATTTCGCTAAACGAAACCAGCTTATCAAGATGAACTATCTTGAATAAAAAATCTGGAAATTATGCTCGAAATTAAATTATTGAGCAAGTTACCTCGCAAATACCATGTTGCGGGTTAATAATAATCGCACATATAAATATCTCATAGATGCATCTTATGTGGTATACATAGCAGGTGAATGGGCTCATATTCACCTTTGATAAATTCCAGAATTTAAGGGATTCAAACCCAATTTTAGTTGGTATAATAATCGCGAGAACAAGCAAAAATAAGAGAATTTGTAAAGAACTTTCTTGTTCTTTAATATTTATCCATGTGAATTCTATTTCATTTTTGCACATCATACTTAAATTGATATGGCTAAACCAATTATACCAACTGAATAAATTATCAATATCAGTACAGGCTTACACCATAACGTGTGCAATTATCAATAAACTCCAAGTTTATTATGGTATGGATTTTTATATCAATAAACTTCCACTTTATTGTGGTATTCTTTTATTTGTATAATACAAATTGGAGAATAAAGCGAGTAGCTTTCACATACATATTGTCCCGCTACAAGTTGTAATAATATAAGATATTAAATTTTTTCTTTATTTATAGTCTCAGTATAACCAACCGCTTTCGCGAATACTTTAAAAACTCAATAAGTTTCTTTGAGACTTACTATGACACAATACCTTATTGGCAATCAATTGTATTTCTCCAAAATAGTATCTAAAGCTCTCAATTAATTTTGCACTACCATATATTCATCAACATCCATATGTTGAATATCTTTCTCAAAGAGAAAGTTATACCATTATGGTCATGGTCAAAATTATATGCAAGATCTGTTTCTTGCATTACTGTTGTCCTTTAGTAATCACATTGCCAAAATATTTTGGTGTACAATAGGTACGTGACTAATAACCATTCACGCCATAATAATGACATTATTTTCTTATATCATCTCAAAACTCCTTCTAGAGGTGAGTGTTGTATATCCACTACCACTAGCACGTTCATATTCTTCGAAGAATGAATATGTATTCGTAAATCAGATGTTGTCACATTCACATCATGAATGGACCATAATCATCTATATGTGCTTTACAAAATCTCATGTCAAATCGATGGCAAATATTACTTTCACAAAGTTAAAGATTATTTTGAGAATTCTTCTTATTCTCATTATCATAATGATGATGACGATTATAATTTCGTCTGTTGCCACGTCCACATTCATTGATACCTTCACGATAATATTTTGTCTGCTTTCATACTTATCACATATTGCTATCACATCCTCTTAAGGGGAATGAGAATGAAGCAAATCCAATGGGACGAGTTTTCACTTTTTTGCCCACAATCATACATGAATTTGATCGTGGCAAGGCATAGAAATTTACCACTTCGGGTGGTTATAATTTCTTGCAAACTTTATTAGAGTTATAATCAATGTTTGTTGTCTCTGCTTGTATTTAAAATCAAATTACAAAATTTCAAGAATTTAAAAGAGAAAAATAAAGTAAAATACTTGCCTTAAATCCAGAAGTTAATCATGAAGGAACTTCACGGAACAATTGATAATCATTATGCTCAATACCAAAGCTTCTACTCAATTGGTTAGAGTCTTGTGCTGATAACGTATTATGAAAAAATAAAAGAAGAAAAAGAGCATTGCAGAGAAAAGTAGGGAGAGAGAATTCTTATTGATTTGGGATCAATTATAATGGAATAAAACCCTTCTATTTATAGGAAAAAAGTGATTTAGCCACCAAGTAAAATCCCTAAGATCTCTCTAAATTATAGACATTCACCTTAAATAAAACTCTATTTATAAAAATTATGATTTAATTTAGTTTGTTGTAATTATATTTTTTTTAGTCGAGGGTCTATTGGAAACAGTATTTCTGTTTTCATAAGGTAGGGGTAAGGATATGTACATACTACCCTCCCAGATCCCAAGTGTGATCCTGAGATCACGCTGGGTTTGTTATTATTGGTAGTAACTGTCGGGTCGGGTCGGATATGAGCGGGTCGAAAACAGGTAATGTAAAAGCGAATAAATTATCTGACCCGACTCATATTTAATACGGATAAAAAAAGGATTAACCAACGGATAATATGGATATCCATATTATCTATAGTTTTTTGAATATGATCACTTTTGAGAGAATTCCTAATTTCCCAAACTCGAGAAAACCTTAATTTGAGTCTTCACAAATATAAAAGTTAAACTCAAATGATATCCATTTTCTACATGGATAATATGGTTCTTATCCATATTTGACCCATTTTTATAAAGTTTATTATATAATCTTTTTTTTAATAAACAATATGGGTGAATAATTATTTTTTTTATTATTTTGCCACCACTCGTTGGTAGTGTGAAAAGTTGTTTGCTTAATAGATGTAGATTTGTTTATCACCGATTTCCAATGTAAGGGGGAAAAAGGGGCACCTAAACTTATGAGATGATAAAAAGATTTTATAATTAAATGAAACTAATAACATAATAATTGCAACTAAACCCAACACAAACACAAACTCAAACACAAACATGATATATGATTCAAATCTCAAGGATCTTTTCCTCCCCACTGAGACATACTAAGACTGTTGAAGCAGCTAAATAGTTAACTGTTAAAAGTTTCAACTCACTGTCGGCTTAATACAGCTAATTGTGATTTTGCTCAATTGTTTGGAGCACATCGGAAGCGACAAGATAACTGGAAAATTAAAAGGAACTTTTGTTTATTAAATAACAATACAAGTAAAAAGATGCTGTGGGATGCAGGTATAACAAACCTTTGCGCGTTCTCAAAAGCTACAAAAGGCCGTGCCAATGAAAGGTGCGTTTAACTATTGACAAATGTGTAAGATGAAAAAAGTTGAAGTACCTTAGATAAGGTAAGATGAAAAAAGAAAACACATTGAGTTCCATGGTAAAACATCCAGAGTTGCTCTAATCAACTAATCCTAAAACTCGGCAGTAATTTCCAAACTGACTCATTGACACCCTTTTTCTGGTGACTCTTGATAAAACCATTTGCCCCATATACAAAATCATACAAACCAGAAAAAACAAGTTCTTAACCTCCATCAAACAATCTTTTATTGTTCTAAAGCCGAATTAACCCATAATAAGTAGTTTGCCTAAACTTGCTTCCCAAGTGGAGATGACCGAGTTGACCAAAAATACAAGGAAAAGAACAGCAACCTTAGTGCTCTCCAAGAATTCAAATACTAGAGGTGAGCAACTTCGGTTAGATACCACGAAATGATGGCAACACAGCAATAAGTGGATCACCGTAACCAACAGCTTCTGCAATGCACCATATTTGAAAAGTGAGTTGAGGTATTCCAGAAAGAAGATGAGAGCACAGTAGATAATGTTAACAAATTAGAAATGCGTGCAAAGACCAACATCAAGCATATTAATATTTGCATACATTTTGAAGCTAAGAGAATCATCACCGGCAGATGGCAGAGAGATAATACTGGGAAAGGGCGAATGGCTTAGTTAATCACTTAATCACCTTGTATGAGTCGGCCACTTAATCCCGTATCAATAGATCTTAGGCACTAACAAGGATGGCAGCTTAGGAGATTAAAGCAATAATGAGTATGTCACATGCTTGTTAGGTCCTACTACTGACTTTTCTCGTCACTTGTAATTGATCAATTGAATCCATTGGGAAAAGTTATCCTTTTTCTTCTTTCTTTTTAGATAAAGAATAGGGTAAAGTTATCATGACTTCTCCATTTACCTATTTCTGCTTGATTTGGTGTCTTCCTCGTTAACTACCCGTTTATGATTACAGAGTTGTTATAGGTAATTCATAATCTCTGCATCATCAGTCTCTTTCAACATATAGAACCTCACAGGCTCTTTTTCTTAATCATTTAGCATAGCACACGCTTTCTATTCAATAGGTTGCTTTTTCTTGCACAGCAAACTAAAACCTTTCAAACTTCATAGTGCTTCATTTGCCGCATAGCCTCAAGCATTTCTAGCACTTTGCACAAACCAAACCAGCTTCTATACCTATCTCATATCCGCAAAATTTGACCCTAAATAACTGAATTGTTAATTTGTTGGTATTATTTCGGCGTTAATGCTCTTATACCATCTAGTTGAGCTCCTGAAAACTGAAGTTAGATACTTAGATTATATATTTATAGCTGAATCCAACCTTGAATAGCTTCTTATTGTTGCTCCAATGCAGAATTGATTTGATTCAATTGTTTCATCTGATTCTAGAATCTGAAACGCAGAGAACCTTACCTTCTTTCTTTTTAAATAATACAACTAGCTAAGAAATGTAAGCACGACTCACTAGATTTGCTGTCATTCCTATATGATAAAAGTCTTACATGTCAGGTCAAAGAAAGCAAATCAACTTTAATCAATCCACTCAACCCAGACAGAAATACAACAGGAAACTCAGACAACAATGTTATTTATATCAGGCCAATATTAGAATTAACCCAAAATATCAGAAAGTGCGTTGTCAACATGGTACCGGACTGGAGTCTAGCCTTTCATGTCTGACGTAGGAGATGGCTTAGGTCAATTATTGATCGTCCATATCGGCTGATCCTGACCCAGATGGGTTCGTTACAAGAAACCAACCAACCCCGTTACTGCTATTGTGTACAAGTTATTTTCTTAGTTTCTGAGTGGGGAAGTTACTGAGGAGCGAGGGGAGTTACTATTAGAGGAGAAGCTAAACAAAACTTGGCGCAACTAATGCTTCAGCAAGTTCGCTAGAGAAGTATTGTAGTTTTTACTTTTGAGAGAAAGAACTCTAGTAAAAAGATTAGGATGAAAAGCTTCTCCTAATCTTTTTCCACTCTTAAACATCTCAAAATACCCTATATCAAAGTATCAAGGCATTTGGATTATAGCAATAAGTCTGTTTCCCTATGAAGTAGTGCGGACTTGCAGTCAATTTCTTGTGAACAATCAACTTCCTCGATATCCACTGCAAATTTTGTGGTTTTAATATCTCACATGCAATATAAATTGGTAGAAAAACTGCAGCTGGGATAATCTGAGTAAAACAAGGTGGAGAAAGAACTTCTTTCTAGAAATTTTTTGTATTAGGTGCAAACTGAACTTCTTTCTTGTACTTTTTGCATCTTCTTGATGCCTTTAATGCAACATCTTACTTCATCAAATTAAAAAAAACGTGGAGAAAGAACACAAAAAAGTTGAAAGAAGCATACCGCCGTCATTAAAGAGGAACTTCAAGACTTCTCCAGCAGCATCTGACTGCTTAATAAAAAAAAAAAGAAAAAAGAAAAAGAGGTCACAAAATATTACCCTGATAACAGATAAATAACAGAACGGATTTGCCTGAGAGGCTTACTCTGACAGGAAGTTCTGTCCCAAACTGATCCAAAAAGCCAATAATCTGTCCCTCCTTGATAACATCACCCTGCACAGAAGCATAACGCATGATTCAAGCACTAAGCTATACTCCATATAGGCCTTTGTCAGGTTAATCCTGGCATGTGAGCATCACATTGAAGACAAGAAGAGCATATCTTAACAAGAAATAACAATGGTCTACTGAGTTCCAAGATCCTAGTAAGGCACTGCCGCTCTCAATTCTTAGACCTTTAAGCAAAAAAATGTTATGCTCACAAAACAAACAAGATAGATGTCCTCCGTTCATCCCTTCCAATATCTAGACATGATAGTTTTTCAGTAAGAAACTATAATCTTTTGAAGAACTAAGCCTACGACATCTAGTGGTCAAGAGATCCGATAGGATACTAATCTAATTTTAAGAGAAAGTTAGTAGTTATCCATAGCAAATGAAAGCCTTCAGTTACCTCTTTACAAGCAGGTGGTTGTTTCTTTCCCTTTAATGTCCTGGCCCTTCGGAATGAACCAACCTGCCAGAAAAAAAAAGCAGAAGTCATTGCTGGCGTAGTCCACGATACATGCTAAAAGTGTTTACCAGGGTCAAGCAATGCACACCGTCGGGCATGATACAAGAACATAACCACTAGCTCCAGTATTCTCTAGTGCTGCTAATTTTGCTGATTTCTCAGCAGCGACGTTTGTGAATGGACTGATCTTTTCTGAGGAAGATTTTCCCGGGGAAGTTGCAGCAGCAGCAGCTGTTGATGCAGTGGATGGTTTACTTGCGCTAGGTGGTGGTGGTGGTGGTGTGGAAACAACAGGTGCAGGCACTATTGGAGCTTCAATGTTCCGCTTCAGGTGCAGTTCGAAATCTCCGATCTATGAGAAAAACCATAATATCCAATCAAACATCAGTGGAGATAAACTCCTTTTCTTTCATAATATATTAGAAAAGATATTTTAAAGGTAATTAGAATTGTATTTCGACAGAAAGTAATAAATAAATCAATGCGGAGAAACCTACAAAAGTGATTTTCTACCCTGGCAATACTTGTCATATCAAAACCCAACATGGAATTCATAGATTTGCGTAATCAACAAACTGAAAATAAGAAAATTTAATACTCATTCCAAATTTGTCAGTGACTACTTGGATGATACATGCTACAATTCCTGTATGTAATTGCAGCCTTCATTTCTTTATGCAGAAATGTTTCAACAATATTATTTGTAAATGCAGTGTTATATATGGATCACGCTTGGTGGACAGAATTGTCCAATACTGCAAAGCTCACCGAATTAATATGCACCTTTATTCATTTTCTTCTACTACAAGGCAATATATGAATTTCTAATTCACACAGCATCAATGATTGAATTATCCAATTATTACCAAATATATCATCAGACCTTTCAGATCAAACTGTGTGGTACTGAAATAGCAAACACTACCATTTCAAGATATTTTAGACATTGTTCTAACAATCGTAATACAATTTACTAGCTCTTTAAATTTAACTTTCTTCTATTACAAATGGGGAAGGGGAAGAAGGACAGTGAGGGCTGACCTAAGATCTACATTATATGGAAGACTCCCACCATTACCACTAGGCTATATGCCTTGGTGCTAGTCAAGGACGTAAAATAAGCAATCTGTTGATTTCTACCAAGTTGAGGTTTGATTAGTGACTAATAAAGATAATTTTAATATGCTAGTAGTCTAATGTATAATTTCAGGTCATAGCACAGGGCTATGTGGCCATGGAATCTCATATGGTTTGAAGATAAGACAAGCTTCAAATTTCCCTTTGGTTATTTCCAGGTTCCTCTGATTTTTGAACTCTTATAATCTCATCTATATATTTCTATTTCAGAATCTCCCTAACAAATGAAAAGGCAGCAATAGTGGTTATGCACTATAATGAAAGGACACATGAGCAGTCAAAGAAAATGCTTACCTTAAGTTTCAGCTCAGCAACCTCTGTATCATCACATACTTCGGTAATCAGAGCCTGATGAGAGCAGTAAAGAACAACAATAAAGCTGAAAGTCACAACAAGCATAGAGCTAAGTCCAGAAATCCATGTCTAAGATAAGAACGCTGTATAAAAGAACATGAAGAAGAAAATACGTGATTTTGAAAGTCACCAGATTAAGAACAATGACACAGGTTATTACGGGCTTGCCACAAACATGAGTAGTTTTTTTAATTATGCACAAATGAGAAACAATTACAAAATCAGAAGCTCAAAACTGCTTAATAAAGATTGGCTGCAGTTGCCGGATTTCTTGGTTTCCACATAGTTCAACTGGACATGCATAAAAACAGTAAAATCATATAACAAACTTTAGTTTAGGAGGACCAATTAAGCCAAAAGTCAAGCACCAAGCATATAATGCAATAAAATCAACACAAGGCACTTAAGACACTCTCAAAAAAAGAAAAGAAAAAACAATCCAGTGAGACATTTCAACATCAAAGAGATAAACAAACCTCAAAACCCTTTGGAAATGTTGCTATTGGCAGTGGACTCTTCTCCGTTGGCACTTTTTGGTGGCTATCTGTAAGAACAGCTCCTTCAGATTAAGGGAATTTGGCCTAGAAGTTAGATGTGACGGGCGGCACTCATAGACAAAATAAAGGAACCCAGAAAACTACTTTCCACTCTTTATCAGATAAATGCCAAAAGGATACTCTTTAGATTCCCACTAGAAGTTCTAACCAGAATGAATTAAGAGGTTGTGATTGCAAACATAATGGTATGATAGATACTAAAAAGCTATGTTGCTCCGAAATCCGAAGGGTGGGTGTCGCATCCTCCAAACATAGTGCATTTTTGGAGGATCCGACTCAGGTGTGACAACATATTTGGAGAGTCCGTGCAACATAGCTAAAAAGCACCAGCGCATCAAATAACCAAGAATGAGATGTACATTCAATACAAAAGCCAAATGGAAATTAGAAATGACTAGCCCCTAGATACTGATTCACACCTGGCATAATAAGAAAGCAAACTCACCGTCAGATTTTGCTGTCACGGTTTCAGATGTCTTTGCACAAGACAGTATCAATCTATTATGCTTGTTAGTAGAAGACACGAGCTTTGCACCACTGGAGGATCCCTTAAGGGGCAACTTAGTAGGCTTGGAGAAGGCAACATTATTCATTGGAAAAACACCAGGCATTTCGATTACTGACCTCATATGGGAAGTGGTACCTACTGAATCTGTCATCATAAATAGTTAAGTAGGATATCCACATAAAATAGAGATTTATAATAGAACTATTGGAGGATATCCACATGAAACAGATAGATAGATAGAACTACTTGAAAGCATTTATGCAAGAAAACAGGTTTGGCATCAATAAGGTAATTCAGAGGCTGGATACAGTGAATATCCAAAGATAAATGTAGTTTTATTTATTAAAAGAACACATGCATGAAAACAGGTAAAGCCAATTGTATGCTTATGCTCAAAGGAAAAAAAAAACTGCCCCTTCTATTTGTTCAAGTAGAAGGAGAAATATTTTTTTTTTGTACTTTTCTGGATCACCTTACATCATTTTCTACTCATAAACTACCTCATGTTTTTCTAGCTCAATTGCACATTAGTCCCCTAAATTCAACAGAATGAACACGCTTTTGTTCTGCCCACGAGTAGAAATAGCTAGAACATCTGTCGTGATTTTTCATGAAAGCAAACTGCACTCAACACAATGCAGCTTCAACAATCAAGAACCACTAGTTTGAAGTTCCTCTAAAAGAATAATCTAATAACACATATTTACTGCCACAGCTTTCTGATCTTTAACTCATCCAAAATCAGGCATAAAAGAAAGGACACTGTTTTGCCACTATACAGTTCAGGTATCATTCCTTTTCAATTTAAGAAAATATTAAAATTCATATGCGCGAAATCTTATAAATCAAGCATTTAATTTTATGTCGGATCTGAGATGAAAAAGTGAGAAAGTAAAGTAGATAGCTATACTTTGTTACCAACGGCAACGAGAGCTAAGAAAAAACTAAGCTAAGAGCTTAATCTCTCTATCCGTCAATATAACAACAAAAAATCACAGATGTACACAAACAAAAATACATTGCTACATCACCAAAGAAAATAATCCATTCACTTGAAAATGTATACATAAAGGACTAAGAAATGGAGAGAATTACGGTGAAAGGAGCGGAGAACAGCGGCGGACTCCATTTGGTAAAGGAGCTCTGATCGGAGAGACCGAGGAATATGAAGGACGAATTTGTTGGAGAGATAGCAGAAGAAAAGAGGGGGAAGAACGTATTTATAGCAAATGGAAACTGAGAGAATGAGATTGGGTTATGAGCTTAGCACAGTTGTGAGAAAGCAAGATATATTATCTGTCAACTTTGAGATGTCCGCCCCCGAACTTCTATTTCTTCACCCACCCGGCCACCCCTACCGTTTCCGACTCTATGCTGACTTGTGCAACTAGTTTCACCAACAAAAAGAAATATACCAAATCACATTAAACAAAATCGTAAGTGATACGAGTACAATTTTTAAATATGATATGTCATTTATTTATAGATAAAAATTATTTTTCCTCTTCAAATTTGCCTAAAGGAACTGAATTTTCCCTTCAAGTTTGAATAAAATATATTTAATCTCTCTTATCTCAAGCAATATCTACTTTGTTCTTTGTTTACCCTTAAAATTGGATAACAATTAGATTTATAAGTGGTTTTAAGAATATGTGCTTTCACTTGGCACAAATTGAGAAATATGAAAATTGATATTAGAATTTAACTGTAAAATAAAGCAAATCAATAGAATGCGCAACTTTGGCCCTCGAGCTAGATCACCCTTGAACCGACTGAGTGTGTAATTGAAAAGTATGAACTGAACAGCAGAGTAAGAATGCTTAAGAGAAAAAATATTATATATTGCTTTGTTATGCGTGCATGTGATGTTTACAAAATGATTAGAACCTCTGTTATATAGTAGAAGAGTTCTTCATATGGTACAATTCCAAATACAGAAGGAGATCTCTTGATTGGCTAATCAACCGGTCTCGCCATGATCCTTGCCCGACCACGGATATCTCGACTTTTTGTTATCAGACTTAGCAAGCTTCTTTCAATCTCGCTCGTTCTCTATCCTGCTCGGTCTCGATCTCGGCTGGTCTCGAGCTCGACCGATCCTCGAATCACGAGCTCGACAATATATCTTCTAGTCACGACCTGATATAACTCGGGTTTGAACCGCCTGTCACCCCGGTCTCGATCAACCATACAAAATGGGGTGAGCCAGGTTTTGACTGTATACAGATAGTCCCCTCGTTTCTCTAAAATAAGACGATGAGAAACAATATGAATTTTCGAGCCTCATCTTTTCGATTGATGACATCATTGATTACCTCGATCATGATGTAAGCAACGAAACATCCCGTCAGTTCAGTAACCAAGGCATTAAATGCATGTCAGACCCGGTCGACCACTAGGCGGCTCTGAACCGTCGCCTTTAACCAATAAAACTCTAAATCTCTCTTCATTCAAATCTTTACAACCATCACCTTCCCTGCTTTTGCTCTAAAAAATTCTTGCTTCTTATTTCTCATACTTAATTTTCCTCAACCAATTTCTTTGCTTTCTATTTTTCACAAATGGATAAGACTTCTAAAACAGTGCCACAAAAAGAGGCTCTTTCTTCATCGCGCTTTGCCGGCAATGCAGCTGCAACGGAGTCCCACCCTGAGGAATACGTTCCGACGGGGTGTCCGATGGTTGTTGACTTCAAGATAGAGAAGACTCCTTCGGTGCAGGGTCGATGTGAACCGATGTCAAGGTACATGTTGATGTTTTATACTTCAATACCACACAAGAGGGGAAATGATTTGTGTGGTGTCCAATTTTCAAGTGCTGTCTCAATAGAAGAACCTGGTTCTTCTTGGTGTTCCAACTTCTACTAGTACGGAATAATAAATGCAGTAAAGTAAAAACACAGAGATTTTTACGTGGAAAACACTTGGCTCAAAAGGTAAAAAAACCACGACCTACTCCTTAGTAGGATTTTTCAAAACTCTTCACTACAACTTTGAACCAAACAACATTCACAAAATAAACTCTTTTGTAAACCTAAGGACTAACTCTAATCCCTTTGTAGCAACCTAGCCTCTAGATAATTGCGACAAGCTTCAAGTTAACTCTAACTTGAACAATGTGTACCTATTACAGTTGCTTCTAATAAAGCTGAAAGATACAATATTAAATCACCTACTACAACCAACTATACTCGAAAGACAAACAGACGGAACTGGTTCTTCTAGCTGGTCAGTAGCCTTTGTATCGCACAAGGATTCTGCTTGCAAAATTTCTCTGGTAATTTTGCCTTCAGTTCTTGCTTCAATTCTGTCTTTATGCGAATAATCTTCAGTATGAATNACCCCGAGAAAGTTTTCAGGGCCATAAACCGGACCAAACGGAAAAGCAAACATCAACCACAAATTGAAAAAATTGAAACCGACATGGAAGATCCACACAACCGGAATAATCATGGGGATGATGTGGTAGACCCAGTCTCTCAAATAGGGGCAGAGGCTCCTTTATATGACTGGGCAGAACCCACAACTGAGAATCTGGCCAGAGTGATACTGGTTCCTCAGATACAGGCCGAGTCCTTTCAGATTACAAATAATATGCTGCACTTATTGTAGAACAAAGGGCTATTCTCAGGGTCTTACATTGAAGACCCCCAGCAGCATTTAAAGAGCTTCCTGTCAATTTGCAAAACTCAAAGGCAGCCAAATGTCACTCAGGAGGCAATAAAATTGTTGTTGTTTCCATTCTCAGTGACTGGTGCTGCCCATACTTGGCTTAACTCACTCCCTATCAATTCCATTACTACATGGGATGAGTTAGTCAAACAGTTCGTGAACAAGTTTCATCCACCCAACAAAACTGCTCAACAAATTGATGAAATCTTGAGCTTTAGACAGAAACCAGTNNNCGAATGTTGATGCTTCGGCTGGTGGAGCATTCCTGAGCAAAACGTGGAGAGAGAGTCAAAGCTTACTTGATAAAATAGTACAGAATTCAGGATGGACAACAAGGAATGCACCCATTACTCCTGTAGTTCATTCAGTGCCATTCGATCCATCTAATACCATTGCAGAGAACGTGGCCACCTTGATAACACAAATGAGTATCCTTACTAAGAGGGTAGAAGAATCGGGACAGAAACAGCAGGTGCACATCGTTGACACAACCAATGGGGGCTTGTGCACATCTTGCATTAGTCAACCACTTGGTAATTACTAGAATACAGAAAGTCACCAACCTCCTTATCCAGAAAATATGAATTATGTGTCAAATTATGGAAGCCAGAGACAAGGGGGGAAGAACTGGGGTCAACAAGTTCAACCATATAGGCCACCTCACCAACAACAAAACAATGGAATTATAGGTATCAGGGGACCGCAAGGTAATGCAACACTGTTTCAGAGACCACAGGGTTATAATCATCAGAATCAACAACAATCATACTACCCTCCTCAGCAACAACAAGGGGGAAGGCAAGAAGATGGGTTTGCCAGGTTAGAAGCTATGATGCAGCAGGTAATTGGGTCAAATGCAAAAATCAGTGAGAGAGTATATGTACATGATGCAGCTATTAAAAATATTGAAGTACAGTTGGGGCAGATATCTATGGTTGTGAACAACCGTCCTCCTGGAACTTTACCTGCGGACACTCAGGTAAATCCTATTGACCAGGTCCCAAGGCAGCTGATGGCAGTGACTCTTCGCAGTGGCAGAGAATTAAATGTGGATCAGGAAAGAACTCATGAATGCAGGCAGACCGAAACATTGGTACCCATGCAGATTGAACTTGATGATTCAACAAGCTTGACCAAGGCAACAGTGCAACCTAGTGAAGAAGAACCCAGTGCACAGGGTGAGACTAAAAAAGAAGTGGAGATGACTCAGAAGTCGGTAGTTGAGGTGGTGGCTAAGAAAGACAAAGCCCAAATCACTAGGAAAAAGAGACAGCCAGCTCCATTCCCTCAGAGGCTGGCTAAATACCAAAAGGATGAACAGTACAAGAAGTTCTTGGACATGCTCAAGCAGATACAGGTAAATATTCCATTGATTGATGCATTGAAAGAAATGCCTGGGTATGCTAAAATGATGAAAGAATTGATGTCCAGAAAAGTTGACTTCCAAGATCTAGCTACTGTCACCCTTACTCAGACTTGTAGTGCGGTGGTGACACATCCTATTGCTGAAAAGTTGTCTGACCCAGGGAGTTTTACAATTCCTTGTACCATTGGCAACTTGACTTTTACCAAAGCTCTATGTGATTTAGGGACCAGCATTAATTTGATGCCGCTGGCCATATATAAAAGACTGGGGATTGGTAGAGCCAGGCCCACCTCCATGTTGTTGCAACTTGCTGATAGGACGGTGAAGAGACCGTCGGGTATTATGGATGATGTTTTGGTGCAAGTAGGGAAGTTTGTATTTCCTGTTGATTTTGTGATATTAGACTGCAAGGTGGATGAAGAGATTCCCATAATTTTGGGAAGGCCATTTTTGGCCACAGGCAGAGCTCTTATTGATTGTGAGACTGGTGAACTTAAGATGAGGCTTAACAATAAAGAAATCACTTTCAACGTGCAGAAATCCATGAGGAAACCCAGTGAGTTCGCCAACTGTTCTTTTATTGATGTTGTGAATGTGATACCAGAAAAAAATGATGCTTTCCTATCTGTTGGGAAAC
>ML380798.1:60094-84693 GCA_005239525.1 Nicotiana knightiana | reverse complement strand
ATCTTGAGTTCCTAAATGTTCTTAAAGTTTATTGTGTGAGGAACTAGCTCTTTGATTTGGTGAGGGCACATGATTCATGAAGGAAAGGTAATGTTGTTGACCTCTAAGTTAGAGTAGTTAGTGAATTGTGAATAAAGCATGGTATTTGTGAGTCGATTATTGAGGCGAGGATGTCACACCTCTGTGCTTGAAATGTTTTAAATATTCTTGGTATAACGTGTTAAGAGATTTGCTTAATAAGTTGTGTACATGAGTGTAGTTTGATTGCTCGAGGACGAGCGAAGGTTTAAGTGTGGGGTCTTGATGCGAGACTAAAATGCATAGTTTAATATGTAATATACCTTACATTTGAGGTGCGTTAATAATAAAAATACACTTTTTATGTGCTTAATGGAGTTTATTTCATGTGTAGGTGAATTGGAGATGGAAACGGAGCTAAAGGGATGCAAATACGTCGAAAATACGCTTAAGGGTCGAAGAGGAAACACCCGGGTGATAGCCGGGCGCCAGAGCCCAAAAGCCTGACCCTACCTGGCGTTAGCCAGGCTTTAGGGCTGAAATGCCAGCCCTACCCTGGCGTTAGCCAGGCGTTAGGGTTGAAATGCAAGCCCTACCCTGGCGTTAGCCAGGCGCCAGGGTCCTAACGCCCGGGGTCCCAGGTTCAGCCAATTCCGAGTTTTGACGAGTTTAAGTGTTTCCCGGTTGAAATAGAAGTCTCCCAAACGTTTAGAGTTCGTCCTAAACATATAAATAGACTCCTAAAACACAACGTAAAGAGATTCGAAAGGCATTCGAAGGATTCAAGGAGAGAAAACCATTGAAGTGCCAAAACATTGATTTCTACATCTTGTATTCATTACTTTATATTTCAATTATGCAATTTATATTAGTTTTGATTCTTTTAAACATGAGTAGCTAAATTCTTTAGTCTAAGGTTTTGGTAGAACCTGTTGGGGATGAATTTATTGTGATATTAATATATTTTGGTTGATTAATTTCTTTTTGTTCAACTACGTTCTTGTTGTAGTTGATTGAAAGGGCCCTCAATTAGCTGTTCCTATTTATTATGTATCTACTTGAGAGAGAGTGCATATTTAGGTAGTTGTTTGAACAACATCACTCCCGGAGTATAGACGAAAGTCATAACCGAGGGTTTAGAGGTTGGATTAGAGATAACGATACCTCGGGTGCAATCTAAAGTGAACTGTAATGCAATCTAGCTAGCGTAACTTGAGAGAGTGCGTCTAGTAAATTATCATAATTACTTGAGAGAGATTTATGGTAGATAGAGTGTTCATGATTGATAGAGACAACTAATCAAACTATAAGAAGTATCCGAGAAGGAAGTTCACCGACGGGGGAAACCATAACCTTAGACCTTTATCATAATTGTTTACAACACATTGTTAGTAATTGTTAGTTATTATTATTGTCAGTAGAATTAGTAAAACATCACCAATTTATATTAAAAAGTCTTGAGAGAATTGATTGAGTAAAAGTTGCGTATTCTAAAGACTTGATTGATACGTAAATTCCCTGTGGGATCGACTCTGGGCGTAATAACCCGGATTATATTTGCAACGCCCGTTTAGTCTTTCTATAAGACATAGTTGAGCGTGATCAATAAGCTATCTAATAAATTGAGACAAGTCAATAAAAAAAATAACAGAATTCATTGATTAGTACGCAATTCAAGCACCATACAAAAAAACTAAAGCAGTCACTACCATGAGCAAAAATAACAAAAACAGAAACAGAACAACTGGGCAAAGAGGGGTTTTGGTAGCTCTGGAATTCCTAAGGTTGGGAAGGGGAAGATGAGGTTGGGGTCTTTTCTTGAAGGAGAGAAAGCATTTGTTGAAGAACACCTTCATTTTTCTCCTTCTCCTGGGCTAGTTCAGATTTGAGAGCATCCCGCTCAGCTTCAACCTCATGAAGGCGAGAATTCAATCGAAGGATCTCCACATCCTTTATCTCTCCTTCCTGCACCAATGACCTGACTTTGCTATTGACTGGCTGCTTCCTAGATGAACCAGGTTAATCCTCAGGAACATTGACAATATAATCACATGTCAGCAAAGTGTTCTCCTAAAATAAGACTTAGCAGTAGCCATCTCAGCTTTCTTCACAGGAACCTCAAAGTGGGCAAGCACAACTGTTAGAATAAAGCCATAAGGAATAGCGTGTGCTTTGGTTCCATTTATAACTCTGTCCAAGAGCTGGATGATGAAAGTTGGCCAGTTAATCTGCTTTCCCCTGTACAGGCACTCCATAAGTGTTAAGTCCATGTAACTGGCGATGTGCCTACGCTCTTGTCTTGGCAGCAGAAACTTAATCACAAATTCGAAGAGTAGCGTGTTCTGGGGCTGCATTTCACTTTTGAACACTGGCCTTGGCTCAAGTTCCTTCTCATTTTCACAAAAGAATCTGGTGATGTTGAGAGTTGAGGCCATTCCATCGAGACTGGGCCATCTTTGCCTAGTGTAATCATCATAGCCCTCAGCAGGGATATTCAGAATCTCTCCCAGCTCCTTTGCATCAAAAGTGATCTGAATCCCCTTGACTGTGGAGGTTACCCTGCCATTCTTCACACTTGCATTTTCCATAAACTCCACCAGTTCATTCCTTGCCAGCCTTCCTTCCAGGTTAAGGACCAAGTCCTTCCATCCCTGCACATCCAGTGCATTCAACAAAAAGATCATTCATGATTCTTCCAGATCTCTCACCAGCTTTCCTTTAAGAATAGTACACTTTCCAAACATGGTGAGTTTGTCAGATTGCTCACCAGAGATTTCCTCTTCACCTCCACTCCATTCACTTTCTTCTTCAACAACTTTCACTTTCTTTGCCTTGGACCTGGTTCTTTTAGCTGTGTTTGAGGGTGTGGTAGACACAGAAGCTGACTTCTTTGAAGAAGCCTTATCCTTCTTGGGCTTGGGTATTTCACCCACAACTGGAGTCGACTGCTCCTCATGATGGACCAGGTCCATTGTCTCATCATCAATATTAACAGCCTCAATAGGCTCTCCTAAATTTGCCTTTCCCTTGGCAGCTTTCTTTTTCTTGCTCTCTCAGAGCCCTTTCTAACTCATCTTCTCCTTGTCGAACAATACTTCTTGTAGCACGAACCTTTGGGGAAGAAACATCAGCATATATTGAAACTTTTCTTTTCTTTGGGGTAGTAGCCTTCTTTGTTTTTGAAGTTCTTTTCATCTTGGGATTGTAGGACTCCCCCAGCTTCCTCAGCATCTCAGCCAATGTCTCCTCGACAGATGAACCATGTTTAGCTGTTGATTTTTGTAGGCTTTCTAAACCTGTTGGTGCTTCCCCAGCAATACTTCCCCCTAAATCTGTGACTCCTTCTTCATTTATCATAGGAGTGGGGCCATAAATAGCCAACGTGGAACCATACTCCCCAGATCCCCTTACAAAACCTCCTTCTCCCTCTCTCTCAAGATTTTTCCCAGTTTTCTTTGCCTATCTGGCACTTCTACATCAACAACTGGCCCAACCAACACAAACTTGTTTTCAGTAGTAGCAGTTTCAGATTCAACTTCAAGATTACCTTGCTCAAAACTGGATGAACCTGGTGCTTCATCCTCATTAGCGGATTTGAAGGATTCACTTGAAGATTCAGACATATGAACCTTGCTGGCTTTAAGAATTTCCTCCAAGAATCTTGCACGAGAGCCAGAAGCAACTGATTTTCTAGCCAAAACTTTTACTCTTCGTGCCTTGGGGGCTGGACTAGGGTTAGGTATGGGTTCAAGAACTAGAGAGTTTTGGGGAGATGAAGATTTGTTTGGTGAATGTGAGCTGTAAACTGAAGTAGAATTAGGACTGGAATTTTCTTTCCCATGATTAGAGTTTGTGTAGGAAGATGAAGCAGGGGGTGGCGAAGACATTATTATGAATTTTTGGAAGTAAAGAGATGATCAATTTTGGTTAGAAGAATAATGAACTTGGTTCGACTTATTATGTTATGAAGAGGGGATGTAATGATGGCCCTTTCATAAGATGTGGCTATTAATTATACAACGGGCAGAATATTTACTCAAGTGGAAGTCTAATAGATGTAGGTGTGTCATTGATTAGACAATTAAGAATTCCCTACCTCTAGGCTAATTGAGTACTGATGGGACTTCTTGGAACGGGTTCATTTAGGGATAAGTACAAAGAATTTAAAATGAACCAAATATAGATAGGATCCTGCTCATGTGTGACTGTAATTAATTCAATATTATATGAAGATGAGCACGTACCTTGTCAGTCAGATGAACCAGCAGGGATGAACCAGGTTCATCGTGTTAAAGCCTTTAATTTGCCTTAATTTACAAAGATAGAAAAACATCATTAGCAACCAGGGAATCATATTAATACATGGCAAGAGAGTATGACAGTAAAGTCATGATGCTGAGCAATGATTAGTCTGGTTGGTTATCTATGTTAGTGTTTCTAGCCAAGAAAAAAATTTCAATTAAGTGATCTTAATCATCCCTAATTCAAGCCGGTTTCTCTCAAAATACTCCCTACTTAGTGCTTTAGTAAAGATATCTGCAATTTGTTGGTCAGTAGCACAAAATTCGATTGAGATCATTCCTTTCTCATAGTTATCCCTTAAGAAATGGTGTCTAACATCTATGTGCTTAGTTTTTTTATGATGAACCGGGTTCTTCGTCATACTTATTGCACTAGTATTGTCACAGAAAATAGGAATGCATCCAACCTCTATACCAAAGTCCATGAGTTGTTGCTTGATCCATAGAAACTGAGCACATCATGAGACTGCAACCATATATTCAGCCTCAGCATTAGACAAGGCTACTGAATTTTTTTCTTGGTGCCCCAAGACACAAGGCAGGAGCCCAAAAAGTGAGCCATGCCTGAAGTACTTTTCCTGTCAACCAGGAAACCTGCATAATCAGCATCAGCATATCCTACAAGGTCGAAATTACTACCTTTAGGATACCAAAGGCACAAATCAGTGGTGCCTTTAAGATATCTCAAAATTCTCTTCACTGCAGTTAGGTGGGACTCCTTTGGATTTGCCTGAAACCTAGCACACAGTCCTACACTGAACACAATATCAGGTCTGCTGGCAGTGAGATATAATAGAGACCCAATCATCCCTCTGTATAGCTTCTGATCAACGGATGAACCAGGTTCATCCACATCTAATTTTGTAGTTGTGGCTATGGGGGTGTCTATTTTTTTTTTAGTCTTCCATTTTAAATTTTTTGAGCAATTCTTTCACATACTTTTGTTAATGGATCATTGTTCCATTTGAATTTTGCTTGATTTGCAAGCCTAAGAAGAAGTTTAGCTCACCCATCATACTCATCTCAAACTCACTCCCCATAAGTATAGCAAACTCCTTACTCAATTTTTCAGAAGTCGCCCCAAATATGATATCATACACATATATTTGCACAACCAGGAGTTCTTTACCTTTTTCCTTTAAGAACAAGGTGCTGTCAATTTTACCTCGTTTGTATCCATGTTCTAGCAGGAATTTTGATAGACGCTCATACCATGCTCTTGGTGCTTGTTTGAGACCATAAAGAGCCTTGTCAAGTTTGTATACATGGTCAGGTGACTCCTTGCTTTCAAAACCTGGAGGCTGTTTGACAAATACATCTTCCTTCAGATAGCCATTGAGGAAGGCACTCTTAACATCCATCTGATGGAGAGTGAATTCCATGTGTGCATCAAATGCTATAAAAAGTCTAATTGCCTCCAGTCTTGCCACATGGGCAAAGGTCTCATCATAGTCAATTCCGTCTTCTTGACTGTATCCTTGAACAACCAGTCTAGCCTTGTTTCTTGTAACAGTTCTATCCTCATCAAGCTTGTTCCTGAAGACTCACTTTGTGCCAATCACTGATCTGTCTAGTGGTCTGGGTACCAAGTGCCACACTTGACTTCTTTCAAATTGATTCAGGTCTTCTTGCATGGCATTTACCCGGTCAGCACCTTGTAGGGATTCACCAATGTTCTTTGGTTCAATCAAGGATAGAAAGGCATCAAACGCACATAGATTTTTCAAAGAGGATCTTGTTTTGATTCCATATGTTAAATCTGTTATGATGTTCTCAAGAGGGTGAGAACTCTGATATCTGTGTGGTTTGAGAACCAACTTTTCACTTTTGGATAGTTCCATGGTGTCTTGTTGTTGTGGAACAGGTTCAGGGCGAAGGTTCACATGTTGAGTTCCCCCTGTCATGTTGCTTGGAGTAGTTGGACCTGGTCCATCACCTGTTCCATCTTCCATGTTTGCTTCAATATTTTCACTACTTCTCACCAGTCCAAGCTCCTCATCTTCTGGTTCCTGTCTCTCAGCAAGAGTGTTAGTTTCATCAAAGACAATATGTACACTTTCTTCTACACACATAGTTCTTTTATTATACACTTTATAAACTTTAATATGTGATGAATATCCCAAGAATACTCCCTCATCACTTTTGGGATAAAATTTTCCTAGGGAATCTTTGCCATTATTGTGCACAAATCACTTGCATCTGAAAGCCCTAAGGTGGGATATGTTGGGCTTTCTCCCTTTAAGTGATTCATAAGGAGTTTTCTCTACCAGAGGCCTGGTCATGCATCTATTTATTATATAACATGCAGTGTTTATTGCTTCTGCCCAGAAGCTATGAGGTAGTTTGCTAGAAAGAAGCATGGTTATTGCCATATCTTCAAGAGTTCTATTCTTTCTTTCAACAACCCCATTTTGTTGTGGGGTTCTAGGGGAAGAAAAACTGTGATTGATACCATGTTCATCACAGAACTTAGCAAACTTTGTATTCTCAGCAGTACCATGATTAGATCTTATTGATGTTAGTTGATTTCCTAACTAATTCTGATTTTTCTTAACAAATGAGGTGAACATATCAAATGTTTCATCCTTAGATGTCAGAAATAAGGTCCAAGTGAAACTTGAATAGTCATCAACTAGCACCATTACATATTTCTTACCACATCTGCTCAGAGTTCTTATAGGACCACATAGGTCCATATGAACCAGTTCCAACGTCCTGGTGGTACTGACCATTTTCTTACGTTTGAAAGAAGACCCTACCTGCTTCCCCCTTGCACATGCCTCACAAACTTTTTATTCCTTGAACTTAATGTTAGGANGTTCATGCATTTTACTTTTAGCATTTCACATTCTGTAGAGAGTTGTTCCTTCTCTTTGGTTGTTTCTTCGGAATCATCCATGAAATCAAGTAGCAACCCAGAGAGTTTTTTCTTAGATAGGAACTTTATTTTATTTTTAAGATGGGAGATACTTACCTCTGTTTCTTCATGTGATTCCTCATCGGATTCTCCAAATGCCATGAGCGCCCGATCTTCATTCCCACCATCTTCTGATTCTTCATCTGAACTTTCCCCCAGGCAGCAACCATAGCTTTTGTTGTGGTTTTCTTGGGTTGGACCTGTTCCTTCTTCCTGTTCCTTCTTTCATATCTCTCCTTTTTCCATTCCACTTCCCACTGAGGACAGTTCTTGATAAGATGGTCAGTCTTTCCACACTTGTAGAATCCCTCCTTGGTTGCCCTTTCTAGAGCTTTTGCTTTGTTGTAATTTCCTCCTCTAGAGATGCCCTTCTTCCTTATTAGAAAGTTTTTGAATTCTTTGTTAATCATGGCCATCTCATCTTCCTCAAGATCTGCTCCCTCAGTGATTCTCAGTGCTAGACTCCTCTCATTCTTTGGACCATCCATCTTCATTGTTTGCCTTCTAAGTTCATAGGCAGTAAGGTTTCCAATTAGTTCATCTAATCCGAGGGTTGCCATATTTTTGGATTCCTGGATAGCAGTGATTTTGCTTTCCCAGGAGATTGGTAAGACCCTTGTCAGGATCTTATCTACCCTGTCCTCTTCAAGAATGACTCTACCAAGAGACTTAAGTTCATTTGTCAAAGTTGTGAACCTTGTGTACATCTCTTGGATTGTCTCTCCTTCTTTCATAGTGAAGTTTTCATACTGTGAGTATAGAAGAGTACCTCTTGATCTTTTTACCTGAGGTGTTCCTTCATGGGCTACTTGCAAGGTATCCCAGATTTCTTTGGCAGTGGTGCAGCTTTGGATTCTGCTATACTCGTCTGGACCTAGTCCACACACTAGCCACTTCTTGGCCTTTGCATTCTTTTCCCATTTCTTCAGATCCTCAGCAGTGCAGTCAGCTCTAGTCTTTGGTACATCTATACCTTCAGCAGTCTTCATCATGGTAGCTAGAGGACCATCAGTGACTATGTCCCAGAGTTCATAGTCTTCTCCAATCAGGTGGTCCTTCATCCTGTTCTTCCACCAAGAGTAATACTGACCATTGAAGAGTGGTGGCCTTGCAGTTGATTGACCCTCCCAGTTTCCAGGTGGTGCACTCATTGTGATCTTTTCCAAGGTGTTAGCCTTTTCAAGGATAACCTGCTCTGATACCAATTGATATTTTATACTTCAATACCACACAAGAGGAGGGGGGTGATTTATGTGGTGTCCAATTTTCGAGTGTTGTATCAATAGAAGAACCTGGTTCTTCTTGGTGTTCCAACTTCTACTAGTGCGGAATAAATGCAGTGAAGTAAAAATACAAAGATTTTTACGTGGAAAACACCTGGCTCAAAAGGTGAAAAAACCACGACCTACTCCTCAGTAGGATTTTCCCAAACTCTTCACTACAACTCTGAGCCAAACAACATTTACAAAATAAACTATTTGTAAACCTAAGGACTAACTCTAATCCCTTTGTAGCAACCTAGACTCTAGCTAATTGCGACAAACTTCAAGTTAAATCTAACTTGAACAATGTGCACCTATTACAATTTCTTCTAATAAAGTTGAAAGATACAATACTAAATCACCTACTACAACCAACTAGACTCGAAAGACAAACAGATGGAACTAGTTCTTCTAGCTGGTCAGTAGCCTTTGTATCGCACAAGGATTCTGCTTGCAAAACTTCTCTGGTAATTTTGCCTTCAGTTCTTGCTTTAATTCTGTCTTTGTGCGAATAATCTTCAGTAGGAATACTTCAGCATTATATAGCGCCAGAAGTTAAGATGTTCTTGTGTAGTTCTAATGCAACTCTTCCTTAGTGGAAGAGTTTGTGTTTCTCTCAACTTCCTTCCTTTATTTTTGTCCTTCCTGAACTCGAAATCTAACCCCTTATCAATTTGCAACCTTTTTGCATTAGTAGACAACCTCTTAATTCATGTATAATTCACAGATCACTTTATCTCCTGTGCATGTACGGTTCTTGTGCCAATTGGTTCGTTCGAGATGTTTGCCCTAATGACCTGGTTCAACTGGTTAGGCATTTTTCAATCTTCAAAAACATGCAGTGACTCTGTTCAACACATGTGTACCATCACCGAAGGACTCCTCAATAAGATTAAAGAGGAGTGCAACTGGGTAAATTAGGACGTGGTCGTTCCCTCTTCTGAGGAATCGATCATGACATATGTAAAGGGGTATTTAAGTGTTTACACTTACCCTTTTACGTTTAGCCCCCTATACCCTGTAATAATTGATTTATGTAAAAGGTACAACATTACGCGGGCCAGATTCACCCATTTTTCTGGCAGATCGTCTTCATTCTCTACTTCTTCACCAGCAAGATCGAGGGATGCTCCTTTACCCTCGACCATCTCATGCGCCTCTACAGTCCCCGGGTCTATCGTGGATTAATCCAGCTCACTCGTCGGCCCAGTAAAGCCCCGTTCTCCAGCCTTGACGAGACCCGTGATCGACGCTGGATGGGCAGGTTTGTCCGAATAAGGACATCAGACATGATCCCTGTCGAAGATATGCCGTTCCCGGAGAGGTGGAAATTTAATCGTAAGTTTTTCTGCTTTGAGTGCTTGTTTTTCCATTCTTACTTCCTTCAACCTTTGCTTATTTTATTTTGTTATTGCAGTTGTGGCCCAAATGCTAGACCCGATTCCGGAGTTAAAAAGATGGGTCGAGAGTTTAGTATCTCAGAGGCCCTACTCTGAACGGGCTTGGATGGAGCTTTGCAAAGGTTTATGGAGGCTCTCTACCACGATAAGCTTCTGCTTCTTTGCAGGTCTCGGGAAAGACATCCCAATGAGGCCTCCTTCTGGCGATGAAGTAATCCTCCCTCAACCATCAGCTCCAAAGCCGGCTAAGGAGAAAAAAAGAAAAAGGGCCCCGAGTCCATTGGGCTCGAAAAATAAGAGGCCGACGAGGAAGCCTCGCAAGCCTATGGGAAATGTTATTTCCCTACATTTGGAGCCAGTCCGCCGACTAATGGACGAGACGGAAGAGGAAGAACAAGAAGAAGAACAAGAAGAAGAAACTGGGCTGGTGACTCGTCCGAGGGTTACCATTTCGGCACAGAAGTCCTCCAAATCGGAGGCGATCAACAAAAGAACTTCGGCCGAGGTTCCTGAGCCAGAAGTCACCATGGCCCCATCGAAGACGGGAGAAGTAGAGATTCAAAGAAAAACTCCCCAAGCATCGGTAGAGGTTCCCAGGGTCGAACCTTGGGTGGTCAACATATCAGACTCCCCCCAAATTTTCGACGCCAAGATTCAAGAAGCCAATATGCTAGAGGGGCAATGGGTAGATCTCCATGGCTTCTTCGACGGACTCGGGGCAGCTACTTTCGAGGAGATCCCTGATTTTGGCGACCTATTGGTCCCGAGGAAGGTACCGTCGCTGGGGGAAATTGGGTCTCCATCAAGCTCGAGGCTGGTATATCAATTTCCAGCTCCGAGTGCCAATCCCAATCGTAAACGACATCTGGTGTTGATCGTCCCCGAAGATGCTTGAATTTTCTCCCCCCCCGGTCGGAGTTGCTAGTTATCTGAGGGGCATGGTGACCGAAGAGGACCAGGCGATAATGAATGCTGTGGGGGCCGCTTGTTTGTTCAACTAAGCCCAACACGCACTAAATCGGGTAATCTTCGAACTTTATTTCATACTTCCTTCGCAATTGTACATTATTCTTAACACTTTTTCTCTTTCTTTTGTAGGCTTCAGTGCTGCACCATGAAGCCTTTGTCAGGGCCAGAGAGAAGCATAAGGCTGAAGTTCGGATCCTTACTAAGAAGAGTGATACTTATCGACTCCTCAGTGAGAGACTTCAGGCCAATCTGGTTGCAGCTCGAGAGAAACATACCGACATGGCCGAACAGGTATTCCGAATGCTCCACTATAGTGATGCAGAGTTAGAGATAAAAACTAATGACCCCATTCTCCATATCCAACAGAGGCTCGAGCAAATCGTCCAGCTCAGCAAGCAAGTGAATGACGTTCGGGCCAAGGCTGATTTTTTTAAAGGGAGCATGGACGTCCCCGCTGCGATAAAAGATACAGTTCAAGCTCAGTTAAAATCGGCTCAGACTCAGCTTCGAGCTGAGAAAGAGAAGAACTCGGTGCAAACCGAGAAGATCAAAGAGCTCCAGTCTCAGTTGGATTCGGCCGCCAGCGAACTCGAGGAGGCTAAATCTGAAGTAGTCAAGGCCAACATCCAGGCCGATGAAAACGTGGTCCAGTTCAAAATCGATATTGAGGCCATCCATACCATATCCAGAAGCATGATCGATCGTGCGAAGTGGCAAGCTCGGCGAGAGGCCCTCGCAGATGTTCAAGCCTAAGATTTTGATATGGCGGCCGAGGTTGACAATGCCCGAGCAGAAGAACACCGGGATTGGAAGATGGCCTTCACCGAAGATGACTCCGATGAGTTGGAAGAAGAAGATCTCGAAGATGGGGATGCCGCTTCCGATGAAGACCAATCTTCATAGGACTTAGTATTTTTGTCCTTCTCTTTTATGCTTTTTTTCGGGGCCGTTTTCGGTCCGTTGTAAATAAATTTGATCGGGCCATGCTGCCCTTGTAAATGATTTTTAACATAAGTATATACATTCTTTCTTCCCTTCTGCCTTATAAGAGTATGAAATTACATTCTAAGGTCCGAGTTTGAGACAATTTACTTGAAACTGAATTAGTATAACCCTTAGGCTTTATGATCGAGCGAGGGTTTGCTCGAACTCGAAATAGAGTAACCCTTAGGTTTTTTAGTTGAGTAAGGATAGTCTCTCGAAGTCAAAGTAAAAATAGTCCTTAGACTTGGTGTTTTTGTATTAGGCTGATCTAGCCTTTGTAAAAAGATTGTTTTTACAAGTAAGGCTTTCTCCCCTTTTCGACTTGAAAAAGTTTTTACCACTTGTGGTTACAAAACTTGTAATGCTTTAGCATGGAATAATAAGGAGTCGCTCGAGAGTTCGAACAATTTAGAGTTTTTGAGGCTTGATATTATTGAAGCCTTTTACGACTTTGCCGGGGGTAGCCTTTTTAACTGGTTATGAAAAAATTCGAAGGCCTATTTTGTTACGGAATTTGAACGTCTCTGAACCGTGTTAATTCGGCCGTAGCCTTTTAGTATGGGATCTGCCCGTCATACTTATCTTCCCGTTTTACTTCGAGCTTGCCCGAAATATCAGTCCCCGAGTGGGGTGGCCGTGGCCTTTAAAAATCGAGGGTTGCCTAAAAGGTCTTATAACCTCAAAGTTTCAATAATTCGTTCTTGTTTGAATTTTCTTTTCGGACGACCGTCCCCGAGTGTGGGGGTGATTATCCGAACTCTGGTTATGATCGGCCCTTAATCCTGTTTCCATGATAGATCGAGAGTGTGAAATTTTAATGTAGAAAAAATTTTCTAAGGCATAATATATCGGCAAGGAAAAATACTTCTCTTTATAAATGATTATACATGCGTACATGTTCCGTGACAGAGCTCGAGAAACTATGCAGTCACGGTTCGTTTGACCGTTTGGCCCTTACAAATTTTACCTATCGAGACCCCGTTTCTATGAAGTAATTTCCTATCAACAAAGTTGACATTCGAGGGCAATGCCCCCCAATATTCGAGGTCGATTGTAAAGAAGCCTCAGATACTGTTGAATTATTCTAAGCTAGCACGATCAATGGTTGCCTCATTAAAACCTCGTCGGAAACCCATTTGGGACAAAATCGGTCTAAGGGAAAAAGAGTGCAATGCGTGCTTTCAAACCTAAAGACTTTGTGTCAAAGATTCCACATCCATTTCTGGTCGGACACCTGCAAGAGTTAGTTTAAAATATAAATGAAAATGGAAGGGGCGTCGTACCTTAGCAGTAGTATCATTTTAGGTGTGATATGTTCCAATTGACTGGTAATTGTTCGTCGATCGTGCTGAGCTTGTAGGATCCTTTTTCGGTGACTTCGAGAATTTTGTATGGTCCTTCCCAATTCGGAGCCAGTTTTCCTTCATTCGAATTTCGGGTGTTGAAGGTGACTTTTCTTAGCACCAAGTCCCCGATGTTAAAATGTCAAAGATTGGCTCTTCCATTGTAGTACCTTTCGCTCTGCTATTTTTGGGCGGCCAACCGGACGAGGGCGGCTTTGTGTATTTCATCCAACAACTCTAGGCTCGTATTCATGGCCTCATTATTTGACTCTTCTGTTGCATATCAGAACCTGATGTAGGTTCCCCGACCTCGACAGAGATTAGAGCTTCGGCGCCATAGACTAACGAGAACGGTGTTGCTCATGTACTAGACTTTGACGTCGTGCGGTATGCCCAAAGAACATCAGTCAATATCTCTCTCCACTTCCCTTTGGCATCGGTCAATCTCTTCTTAAGATTCTGAATAATGGTTTTGTTGGTCGATTCGGCTGTCCGTTCCCGCTAGGATGATAAGGCGTTGATAGGATCCTTTAGATCTTGTGATCCTCAAGAAATTTGGTCACTTTGTTGTCGATGAATTGTTTTCCATTGTCACATAAAATCTCGGAGGGCATCCCGAATCGACATATGATATGGTCCCAAATAAAGTCTATGACTTCCTTTTCTCTGACTTTCTCGAAAGCATGTGCTTCAACCCACTTAGAAAAATAATCAGTCATAAATAAAATAAACTGAGCTTTACCTGGGGCCGATGGAAGAGGGACGACGGTGTCCATTCCCCACTTTATGAACGACCACAAGGATAATAACGAACGGAGCTGCTCTCCGGGTTGGTGAATCATTTGCGCATACCTTTGGCATTTGTCGCATTTTTGAACAAATTCCTTTGAATCTTTCTCCATGTCGATTCAATAATATCCGGCCCTGATTACTTTGTATACCAATGACTCGACACCTGAATGATTTTCATAATTGCCTCGTGAACTTCCCGTAGGACACATTCGGTGTCTCCGGGTCCTAAACATTTTGCCAACAGTCCATCAAACATTCTTTTAAACAGCATTCTGTCTTCGGAAAAAGTGAACCGTGTCGCCTTTGTGCTCAGAGCTCTTGACTCCTTCGGATATGATGGAAGTTTCCCGTTCTTTAAGTACTCTATGACTTATTTCTCCAATCCCAGGTCAAACTTGTGGAGTTTATCTCATCGTGGCCTTCTTCGATCACCGATCTCATGAGTTGTACGACAATCCCCGAGTTGAGTTCGTCATATTCAACCGGTGAACCTAAGTTTGCAAGTGTTTCAGCATCACTGTTTTGTTCTCGAGGTACATGTTGCAAGTTCCATTCCTTGAATCAATGTAGAGTCACCTGTAGTTTACCAAAGTACCTTTGCATTCGGTCTTCTCGGACTTCAAAAGTCCCGTTGACCTGGTTCACAACGAGGAGGGAATCACATTTAGCTTCGATCACCTCCACCACAATCTTCTGGCTAGTTCGAGCTCTGCAATCATGGCCTCATATTTGGCCTCATTGTTAGTTAATTTCGTAGTTCTGATAGATTGCCTAATTACGTTACCTGTGGGCGATTTTAGCACGATACTGAGTCTGGACCTTTTTACTTTCAACGCATCATTTGTAAAGAGGGTCTAAATTCTCGAAGACGTACCCGATTTCACTAAAAATTCTCTTTCGACTTCAGGTACGAGGGCCGACGTGAAGTCAGCCACGAAGTCTGCCAAGATTTGAGACTTGATGGTCGTTCAGGGTCGATATTCAATATCGTACCCGCTGATTTCTATGGCCCATTTGGACAACTGGCCCGAACCTTCGGGCTTATGCAAAATATTTTGAAGTGGATAAGTCGTTACAACACATATTGGATGGCACTGAAAATATGATTTTAGTTTCCTAGAGGCGCTTATTAAAGCAAGCACTAATTTATTAAGTGCGGATATCTGGTTTTGGACTCACGTAAGGTACGACTAACATAATAGACAGGGAATTGTGTACCTTGTTCTTCTCGGACCAAGACTCCACTTACCGTTATCCCCAAGACCGCCAAATACAAGTAAAGCTGCTCGTCTGCTTTTGGAGTGTGAAGTAGTAGTGGGCTCGATAAGTACCGCTTTAGTTCCTCCAAGGTTTGTTCGTATTCCGGAATCCGTGCAAAGTTATTCTTATTCTTTAGTAATGAGAATAATCAGTGCCTCTTGTCTAATGATCTCGAAATAAATCGACCCAAGGTGGTTATGCGCCTCGTTAGTCGCTGCACGAGCTTTACACTATCTACTATCGTGATGTCCTCAATAACTTTGATAATATCGGGGCTGATCTCGATCCCTCGATTTGATACCATGAAGCCAAGAAACTTGCCCGAGCCGACCCCGAACACACATTTTTCTGGGTTGAGCTTCATGTTGTATTTCTTCAATATATCAAAGGTTTCCTGCAAATGCTTTAAATGGTCCTCTGCTCGTAGGAACTTAACTAGCATGTCGTCAATATAAAACTTCCATTGATTTTCCTATTTGTTCTACGAACATTTGGTTTACTACGCATTGATAAGTTGCACCAGTATTTTTTAGTCCGAATGGCATTACATTATAACAATAGGTGTCGTACTTAGTGATAAACAAGGTCTTTTCCTAATCTTCCGGGTTCATCTGTATTTGGTTGTACCCAGAGTAGGCATCGAGAAAACTAAGAATCTCGTGGCCGGCCGTGGCATCGATCATACAATCGATATTAAGCAAAGGAAAAGAATCCTTAGGGCATGTTTTATTCAGGTCTTTGTAATCTACACACATTCTAAGATTATTTCCCTTCTTAGGGACTACCACTACATTTGCTAACCATTCGGGATACTTTAATTCCCGAATGAATCCTATTTTGAGAAGTTTGGTTACCCCGTCCTTGATGAAGGCATGTTTGACCTCGGACTGGGCCTTCTTTTTGCTTCATCAGACGGAATTTTGGGTCCAAGCTCAGTTTGTGACTGGTAATTTCCGGTGGTATCCCTGACATATCGAGGTGGGACCAAGAAAAACAATTCATGTTAGCTTTAAGGAAATGAATAAGCTTTTTCCTGAGCTCGGGGGTTAGCCCCGTGCCCAGGTATACCTTCCGTTCGGGCTGATGCTCAGTCAGCGTGACTTGTTCTAGCTCTTCAACCATTGACTTGGTGGCGTCGGAGTCATCAGGAATTATGAAGGATCGAGGGATCCAGTAGTCGTCATCCTCGTCGGTCCCTTGCTTCTCCGATTGGGTCGAGGCTGGTGTTTGTGGTTACTATCTGGCCTCATGTTTTCTCTTCGAATCCGATCCCTTTACTAATGAGAGCACCGATATTGGTATTACTTCATCGACTACAAACATCTCTTTGGCGGCGGGTTGCTCCCCGTAGACCGTTTTAGCTCCCTCTGGTGTCGGAAACTTCAAAACCTGGTGAAGGGTCGAGGGTACCGCCCTCATGTTATGGATCCATGGTCTTCCGAATAGGACGTATACCTCATGTCACCCTCGATCACATGGATCTTCGTTTCTTGGATGGTCCCAGTCACGTTAGCTGGCAAAGTGATTTCGCCTTTAGTGGTCTCGGATGCCATGTTGAAGTCGTTAAGCACTCGAGCCGCGGGCACAACTTGATCTTGTAGGTCGAGTTGTTCTACGACCCTCGATCGAATAATGTTGGTCGAGCTACCTGGATCAATAAAAACATGTTTAGCTTGAGTTTTATTCATAAGAACAAATATTACCAGTGCGTCGTTGTGAGGTTGTGAGATCCCCAGTGATTTCCATCGTGATCGACACCTTGGTGCGCTTGAATATGGGTCCCTGTGGAATGTCGATACCTCCAACAATCATGTGGATTATGTGTTGTGGATCTTCTTGTTCATTCTGCCTGTTTGAATCCCTGTTTATGGAGTGGTTCTTAGCCCGACCGCTTAAGAATTCTCGAAGATACCCCTCGTTGAACAACCCAACTACCTCCTCCCTCAGCTGTCTGCAATCTCTATTCTATGGCCATAGGTGCTTTCTTTCCTTCTTCCAATGAGGGACAAAGTGCACTAATTCAAAATTTTACTTCCTTCTATTTCTTTTCCCACCATTTTCCATTCACTCTCTTTAAGCTACACCAAGCTTAAAATTAAGCTAGACTAAGCTTAAAATTAAGCTACACTAAGCTTAAAGACCAACAATCCCCCACATGAATGGGGAACGGCTATAAAATAAAGGAATGCACGGACGTGTGTGTGTTTTACATGCAAGAATTAATTGCATCTGGAGTAGGTTTCCCTTTGAACTTTTCGTAGTGAACTTATATCGGATATACTCGGTCAATCGGTAGATTTGATATCTTTGAATCGTCGAGTTTTATGGTATACCTAGACAACATAAGTCACACAATCAATACTTAACCATCTATGGTTCTCACGGTTGTGTCCGTTTCAACCATGAACACCGCATGGTTTCATGAGTGCTTAGATAATGGGCCTTTATTTTCATTCCCCTTGAAGCGGCTTACACTTCACACTTACATAGGTGATTCCTAAACGTGTAATCCTAAAGACACACTATCTGGTCATATCCTGCCAGACTTAGCAAATCATTAAAAAGCTTTAAGCTTTATTGACTCATCAAAAAGCCTTAATGCTTTACCTTTACTTCTGAACATTGTCTTCATCACAAGAATGGGTTGAGTTATTTGACAATGTTGAACCGTCATTCATAACTTTGTTTGATCTCTTTGAACCTAGCTCTTGGGATCTCCAGTTTGCTAGGTAGATTTACCGTCATGATGACTTGTCCTAGGCCTTAACCCCATTCCCTTTGATGATTTTTCAACTGCCTCTCTAGATAGGCCTTTTGTAAGTAGATCCGATACGTTATCTCTTGACTTTACGTAGTTAATTGTGATAACACCACTAGAGAGTATTTGTCTAACGGTATTATGTCTCCGTCATATATGACGAGATTTTTCGTTATACATAATGCTCCCTGCCCTGCCTATTGCCACTTGACTATCACAATGTATACAAATAAGTGCCAAAGGTCTGGGCCAAAATGGAATATCTTCCAAGAAATTCCAGAGCCATTCAGCTTCTTCACCGGCCTTATCTAAAGCTATGAATTCAGATTTCATTGTAGAACGGGCGATGTATGTTTGTTTGGATGATTTCCAAGACACTGCTCCACCCCCAATTATGAAAACATATCCACTCGTGGATTTAACTTCAGATGATCCGGTGATCCAATTTGCATCACTATATCCCTCGATCACGGAGGGATATTTGTTATGATGCAAAGCATAGTTTTGGGTATGTTTCAGATACCCCAAAACTCGTTTCATTGTCATCCAATGTATGTGATTGGGATTACTTGTAAATCGACTCAGTTTGCTAATAGCACATGCTATATCTGGTCGTGTACAATTCATGATATACATCAAACTTCCCAATGCTCTAGCATAGTCCAGTTGTGAGTCACTTTCACCTTCATTCTTTTGAAGTGCATAACTCACGTCAATTGGAGTCTTGGCAATTTTGAAATCCAAATACTTGAACTTGTCAAGTACTTTTTCAATGTAGTGAGACTGTGATAATGCTAGACCTTGTGGAGTTTTGTGAATTCTGATTCCTAAGATCATATCAGAAACTCCTAAGTCTTTCATGTTGAATTTGCTAGCCAACATACGTTTTGTAGCATTTATATCTGCCATACTTTTGCTCATTATCAACATGTCATCAATATATAAACAAACAATGACTTCATGACCTGAAGTGTTTTTAATGTAAACACATTTGTCGCACTCGTTGATTTTAAAACCACTTGCCAACATTGTTTGGTCAAATTTGGCATGCCATTGTTTGGGTGCTTGTTTAAGTCCATAAAGCGACTTAACAAGTTTGCACACTTTCTTTTCTTTACCAGGAACCACAAAACCCTCAGGTTGTTCCATGTAAATCTCTTCCTCCAATTCTCCATTTAAGAAAGTTGTTTTAACATCCATTTGATGGATTTCAAGACCATACACGGCCGCTAATGCCACTAACATCCTAATAGATGTTATCCTTGTTATTGGCGAGTAAGTGTCAAAGTAATCAAGACCTTCCTTTTGTCTATAACCTTTGACAACAAGTCTTGCCTTATATTTGTCAATAGTGCCATCAGCTTTCATTTTCCGTTTAAAGATCCATTTCGAACCTAAAGGCTTATTTCCAGGAGGAAGATCAACCAATTCCCATGTATGGTTATCCAAAATTGATTGAATCTCACTATTGACTGCCTCTTTCCAAAATGCTGAATCAGAAGACGACATAGCTGCTTTAAAAGTTTGAGGATCATTTTCAAGCAAGAATGTCACAAAATCTGGTCCAAAGGAAGTAGATGTTCTTTGACGTTTGCTACACCTTGGATCTTCTACACTTGGAGTATTTTCTTTTGGTTCTTCCCGAGGTCGTTTAGGTCGTTCACTTAACGACTCACATTCAGTTTTATACGGATAAATGCTTTCAAAGAATTCAGCATTATCTGATTCCATTACCGTATTAACATGATCTCGGGATTATCAGATTTATGGACCAAAAATCGACATGCTTTACTGTTTGTAGCATATCCAATGAAAACGCAATCTACTATTTTTGGTCCAATTTTAACCCTTTTAGGTAAAGGAACTTGTACCTTTGCTAGACACCCCCACACTTTGAAATATTTCAAGTTAGGTTTTCTACCTTTCCATTTTTCATATGGAATAGATTGTGTTTTTCTGTGGGGTACTCTGTTGAGTATTCGGTTAGCTGTAAGGATAGCTTCCCCCCACAAACTCTACGGTAATCCGGAGCTTATTAATAAAGAATTCATCATTTCCTTTAATGTCCGATTTTTCCTTTCCGCAATTCCGTTGGATTGAGGTATGTAAAGTGCAGTGGTTTGATGGATAATTCCTTATTCCGAACATATTTCTGCAAACGGAGATTCATATTCTCCACCTCTATCACTTCTAATCATTTTGATCTTTTTATTCATTTGATTCTCTACTTCATTCTTGTATTGCTTACATGTTTCATTTGCTTCATCCTTACTATTAAGCAAATAAACATATCTTTGGCTCAGGCCCAGGAGATTATTATTGGTTCCTCTTCTTCCAAGAGGAAAGTTGGTGGGTCTAAGACCTTTGAAGAAGAAGAAGAAGAGGAGGGCATTTTGGTGCACAGGTCTCGTAGAAGAAGAGTGGTCTCAGATGATGAGTCTACACCCGTGGCTATGTCTTCCGTACCTGGTGTCAGACCTCCTACTCCTGGGGATTCTTCTTCTTCTCTTGCACATGATTCTGCGGGTCATCTATTCCATGAAGGTTTTGGCCTTGCTGTTAATGAGGCGCCTCTGGCTTTTTTTTCTTCCTCCTTTAGAGAAATCTCTTCATCCGTTCCGATTATTTCCACTGCTGCCTTGCCCGTGGCTTTCTCAGCTCCTCAAGTTTCTGTGCCTGAGACTTCTTCAGCTCCACAAATTTCATTTCCCGTGGCTCCTTCATCTCTGCCTGCTTCCATGCCTCCTATTAGAGAAGTAGGGTCTTCCAGCAGGGAGATGAGGCAAGTGCTAATTGAGGTTCCGGCTGATGGGAGCCTTTTTAAGAAATCTGGCCAACTCGAAGTGTGGCTGAAGCCTTTGATGGCCTAACAGAGAGGACCAAGCTGGATAGTCACAATTCTCTTACCTGAGCTAATGAGGTTGTGCATTCCTCCTTGAAGGTAACATTCATTCTTTTGTATCTCATTCTTATGTAATTACCGTATCTAATCAAATTTTTTTTGTAGATCAATATCATAGGCACAGAACCCATGAAGAGTATTTCTAACATGGAGCAAGAGCTAAATGAGTGGCATGCTGAAGCAGGGAATTGGAAGGGGCAATATGAAAGCTTGAGGCTCGACATGGAAGCCTTAGAATAAGAAAAGAATACCTTGGAGCGGCAGATGAAAGTTGTGGCTGCGTAGTTGGCAGTGGAGAAGGATTCTTCTAACCAAGTGGACAAAGACAAGAGCATTCTTGAGTCTTTGTTTGTTGAGCAATTATCCCGTGCCTCGAAAGAAGTTAGGAGCTTGAAAGCCTTGCTAGAGCAGAAGGAGGAATACTCAGGCGAGCTTGTGCAATCACTTACCCGAACTCAGGAGGATCTTCACATTGCTTTAGGCAAAACCCAATCTTTGGAGGAGTCAATTGTACCTTTGAGGGCTGCCCATGAAGTTGCTGAAGTTGAGAAGGATGGGTTAAGAGCTGAGCTTCAGATATGGGAGAGAGATTATGAAAGTCTCAAAGAGGCAGCAGCCGTTGATGTTAGTTGGGCGTACATGAATTCTCGCCTTGATACATTGACGGCAATGAGTCGGGGAGATTTCGACCTTGACGCCAAAATTGTTAAGATCAAGGAAGCCATGGAAAAGGCTCAACAAGGTTTGGATCTTTCCCCACCTGAAGGTGAGACTCCTGCTGTCCAAGCCTCTTCGTCCCAAGCTGCTCTTACTCCTTCTGTTGATGAAGAAGTCAATCCCCCTCCTCAAGAAGATTAAGATGTTGATTCAACCTTTTTTTTTTATCTTTGTCTCAATTGGTGGTTATCCCCAGTCCCATCGGGGGTAAATTTGGATCTCTTTAAAGTCCCCAAATGAAAACTTAGGGGCACCTCAATGTATAAAATTTCTATACGGCTAAGTATAAGTTAATACTTAGTTTTTATTTAGCCGTTTTAATATATTAATGCAAGTATGACTTTTGTTTTCCGTTGAGTTTCTGTTTCACTCTTTAAGTCTTTTGCATGCTTTATTTTTCGAGGTTTTAGTTTTACCTCTGAGTTTTGCATATAGAATGCTTTAGATTACTCGTACCTTTTCGTAATAGGCACGGTGTCATATTAAATGTGTGCCTTTTTATAGTAGGCATAATTTATGGAAGAGGACCCTTTTTTGATCGACACTTAATGAACAAGACGTCTCAACTTCATAAAGGTGTAATAATGCAATAGGGTGATAGGAATTTTTCACATATTTAAGAATGTTTCTGAGGAAAGTTTTTTGTTTGAGCTTTCACAACTTTTTACATGTGTTTGATTATCGTCTAAAACTCATGTTGCAACTGTTTTCTTTTAACAGATTTGATATACACTTGTATTTCGTAACTGTTTTTCGTATGTAACTATTTTTTCGAGTTAATACAAGAGAGCAACTATTTTTCGTTCGTAACAATTTTCATTCAAGTTGGGGTTTTCACCCGTAACTGTTTTTGTCGACAACAGTTTTCAATAAGCACGAGGAAAATTCTTTTGCATCCGTAACTATTTTATTTGTTTTGAACAAGTACAAGGATTTTGATCTTTCATCCTTAACTATTTTACTTGATAACAGTTTTCTATATGAGTACAAAGATTTCGTGACTGTTTTTAGTTACAACAATTTTGAATGAGTACAATGATGATGATCTTTTACCCATAACTGTTTTTTATTACAACAGTCTTTCTTTTGAATAAGTACAAAGATGCGCATTTCTTCCTCGTGGCTAACATTGCTAACATGCTGNTGAACCCGAATATCCAGGAAAAAGCAGAATATTTGATGGAAGGACGGGGAATCCTTTTGAACAACCCGTTATAATAGGAAAGCCTTATATCTTGAAATTAATTCATCAAGTTGATGATAAAATCCATGGGCGTTCCAGTGGACATTATGCGCTTGTTACACTTTTCCTTTTAACCTGAACATGTTCAAAGGTTTTTTGGATTAGAGGCTTTGTGTTTGAGTCTTTGGCTCTTTCGATTTTGCTCGTATCACTTGATTTGTTGGGTAGATGGATCTTCAGGCTCGAGCTTTAACTTTTTGATAGTCTTTTTTGCTTCATCTTTGCCTTCCATACTGTATAGTCCCCCAAATGTTTGAGCTTTGAAGAATGAAATCTTGAGCACTTGACTATTCCTTCCTTGTGGTCCTTTTCCTGAAAAGGAAAAACATACGGGACTGGAAGGTATATAATTTATAGATGATGACTGCTTAACCCTTTAAAACGTCCATAAGAAAGTGTAACCCTAGACGGGGAATTTAGTTATTTCCTCGCGTCTTTGCAGGTCTAATATCATCATCTGGTGATGGGTTAGCTTTATGCCTATCATCTAAAAAGGTTAGTACAATTTCAAATGTTCAAAATAAAATCGAACGTGAGATACCTGACTGGGGGTACTTCTTTTTCTTAAAAGTAGTACTTCTTCAAGTGAATGGAATTCCAACTTGTTGGTAGGATTCTGTCATCTATAGCTTCCAACTCGTAGACGCCCTTCCCAGCTATGCCTCGAATTTTGTAGGGTCCTTCCCAGTTTGGATTTAGCTTTCCTACGCCTGCTTCTTTCATTGGTTGAAAGACTTTTTTGAGGACGAAGTCTCCAATCTTGAAGTACCTGAGATGAGCTTTACGATTGTAATAACGCTCTATGATTTGTTTTTGAGCTACCATCCGTATCTGTGCTGCTTCTCTTCGTGGTTTGAGCAGGTCCAGATTGGTCCTCAATTCGTTGTCGTTTGCTTCCTCCATGGCTGTTGTAAACCTTATGCTTGGTTCGCCAATCTCCACAGGTATTAAGGCTTCAGAGCCATAGACAAGTGCGAACGGAGTTTCTCCCGTGGCTGTTTTTGAAGTTGTTCTGTATGCCCATAGTACCGCTGGTAACTCATCAGGCCAGTTTCCTTTGGCTTTATCTAGACGCTTCTTTAGATTGTTGATGGTGACCTTATTCGTTGACTCAGCTTGAGCCACGGGGTGGTATGGCATTGAAGTGATCCGTTTGATTTGTCAGCTTTCGAAGAATTCTGTGATTTGCGAGCCTATGAATTGTGGGCCATTATCACACACGATCTCCTTTGGTATCCCAAAGCGGCATATTATGTTTCACCATAAGAAGCTTTTAACTTCCTTTTCTCGCACATTTTTGAACGCTTCTGCCTCTTCCCATTTTGTAAAATAGTCGGTTAGCATGAGCAAAAACAGTACCTGACCTTTAGCTGTGGGAAGAGGTCCCACTATGTCCATACCCCATTTCATGAAAGGCCATGGGGATATTATTGGATGCAATAATTCCGCTGGTCGATGCATGTTATTGGCAAACCTTTGGCACCTGTCACATTTGGATACGAAGTTCTCGGCTTCTTCTTCCATCTTAGGCCAATAGTATCCAGCTCTGATTAGGGTTTTCACTAAGGATCTCGCCCCTGAGTGATTTCCACAGTGTCCTTCGTGGACTTCTTTCATTACAAACTCTGTTTTGTTAGGTCCGAGGCATTTTGCTAGGGCCCCCCCGAACATCTTGCGATATAATGAGTTGCGAATGAGGCAGTACCGTGCAACTTTGCGGCGAAGTGCTTGAG